>JH152665.1:50014-62383 GCA_000226015.1 Mnemiopsis leidyi | reverse complement strand
TATTTACTCATTACACGCCGACCCGGGTCTATTACCCGTAAGGCCTATTATTTTACGCGCGGAATGGAACTAGGTCTTTCCGATCAAAGGGTCTAGCTAAATTGCCGCTGCATATATGACCTCCAATCTGAAAGCAGGTTGGAGGCATTACGAAGGTTTAGTTATAACCTTTCGTCGACTACTACTACTACTACTACTACTATCCTATCTACCGTTTTAACGAAACGTTCAGCATTGAGCTCGAGTGTCGGGTATCACCGTGACAAACAAAAACACGCCAGTGAACATGGCTCAAACAAATCCTCGCATAAAATAAATTTATTTGCCAAACCAATATGCAGTACAGTCCATTTATACTTTTTATATGTCATCAGTCGCTCAAACCTGTGTGAGTAAGATGGGAACCTGTGCGATTTTAAAAGCGTACGAGCTACTAATCTCACGTTAAGACCCATTTTCACATAAGCCTTGCTACACCATACACGTTGTTTAGGCCTCCAGCGTGCAACAACATAAGCCTTGACGACATGATATCCGTTTAATGTCACAAAACACCAGTATGCTAAACACATAAATCCTCAACGGGCGATGCGTGACAGCGCGTGATGGCCGCGACAGTAGGTTATCAACCTTCAAATACATCCTTGCATGTGTGCTTAGCGCGAAATTAGGACGGACACGCGATGCGAAAGCTCACAAAAGTGTCCTGACTGCAGACGCGCGCAGCGAAAGCCACAGGGATAGGTTGGCTTAGCAACAAGCTGCAAGCCGCTTGCCGTACGAGTTGGGTAATGTTGTAACGCCCTGATAGGATATCAGTTGTCATTTTAATGTGTTTAAGGGTAAATAGTGATTTGAGTTTTGACCTGGTTTGACAGTAGTGACGATGTCCATAGAGCACCTGTTTAACGTTTTAACACGCTCACCTTAAGTACTTGAATTAAATTATTTAAGAGAAGATGATTATTCACGTGTTTGGTTAAAACTCTAGTTGTCATGTTTTTGCAGCACCTAGAAGGGAGAGGTGATTTATAAGTTAAAGATCGAGGGACCAAGAGAGCCATAATTCTGCATAGGTGTAGCGGTTAATCGGTTATCGTGACTTTATTACAGCGGTATTTGATGTTTTAATTAGATTCCGTCTTCTGGTGAAGTTTTTATATTAAAGATCTACCCTAAATAAAAATGGACAAAGATCCAAGTTTGAATTGGCAACAATTCTAGACAAAGATTGTAACACTTTCAATTTTAAATGTTTCCTGCAGTTATCCGTTTCTGATAGTGAGAAATTAAGTGATAATTTTACTTTGGGAGCGACCAGAGAACAAGAGACCTAGACGCCAGAGAGACGGAAGAAAAAGGGCGAAAATATGAGAGCAGGATCATCGAGGATCGCAGTGTGACGACAACGCGCGGAAACAGACTAGAGATGGGACCGGTACATAAGAGACGAACACGTGGCAGCAAACAGCAGAGAGAGGAGGGAAGCTGAGGGGAGAGGCAGTTGTGGTAGAGGCCAGGGTTGATCAAGTAAAGTTGATGCTTTGGGGGGTAGTACGGGAATCGGGATGAAGAGCCTACACACATGTATCTCGGGTTGAACAGATTTTGTTCCACGGTTAGTTTATAATCTTTTTTTGCCTTGTTATTATGCTACATTTGATACTCAATTTGTGATCGTTAGTCATAACGCACCTCAAACGTTTTTTATGCTTTAGTATCTTGCGCAGAATACAATGATAATCACTCTAGAAGTTTACGCTCGAGCAGTGGTGTAACTTAGTAGGTCTAGCCAATATGGCGCCCCTCGGCGATGAAAATGCGCCCCTAAGTGGCGCCCCTGGTGTAAGGGCTTACTGGGAGCAATTTGTGAAAAAATGGCCGAAAAATCTAAATAAGTAATGAAGTTATTAAACCAAACATGCGATTTTGCTAGTCGCGCAGTTAATGTTGCAATATTGTCCCATATTTTTTATGACAATTTGGTGCCCCCTAATGACGGCGCCCCCCGGCGTAGCCGGGGTGGCCGGGGCATCGTTACGCCGCTGCGCCACTGGCCATTATGCTTCCTCTTGTTTTCTAAATAATTAACACCTTCTACTCGATTTAAAACTTCATCAGAAATTTCCCAAAAGTATCCACATATCTCTGATGCTTTGGTTTCGCATTTAAAAGTTATTAGGAAAATAAGATGATACATAGTAGCTTTCTTAAAGATATTCCTTTAATAGAGACATCTTAAGGAGCTGGTCAGTACCAAGCAGAATTTATCATGACCTGATTGCAAGTTCAAACTCATTCTGAATGGAATAGACATTACACCGTAGTGGGATTTGCGTCACTAATATCCTTCTAGATTAAATTCCAAGATAAATCCTGTAACAATCAAAGCTTGGTGTCCTGGAATACCTGCCTTGGTCGGGGTTCAAACACCCAGTCTTCGGTGTGGGAAGCGAGTGCTAGTATTACGTCACCACCCTGCAGAAAAAGATAAAATTACATAAATGGCGATTTTGATGATCGTGTCAGACAGCAATAGTAGTAGCAAAATACTTTCTTTCGCATAATTCCCCTTCAGCAAACTAGGTGGCAAGAGAGTTGCTGTTAGGAAGAGTGTACCTGTACCTACCCTGGCTCGGTTGGCCTGTTGAGAAACCAGTCAATGAATCCAAAGAATGTGACTTTAAAAGGCTCTAGTGTGATGATGGTGACTGATGTGGCTGTTGACACCTCTCCAGTAATAGATTCCATAATCAAGCAGCTTTGATTCTAAGAAGTTGAATGCCTGATGATTCTGTCTGACTTTTTCCGACAGAATCATCATAAAATATCTCGAGGGTGCGTGTTGCCGTACAACTGATGATTGTACTTTGAGGGGTTGTTAAATTACAGATTAAGTCATACACATAACTCCTAGCACTGCAATCAAATCTCTTACAGTTTTCAATAAAAGATCTTGATCCCGGCAAAATCTTAAAAATTAATAAGGAATGTATGGTTGTAGAATTAATTTGACAATGCAAAAGTGATAGTGTCGCCTTCTTTACGCCATTACAATCAGTGCAATATACATCATTTGGGTAGCTTTGGTTGTGGAAAGGTTGTTTGCAAAATTTTTGTAAATTTGGCACATCTCAGATAGCTTAGAAGCAATGGCAATTTTGTACCTAAATATGGGGGAGGGGGCAAATGATAATGGGCCCTCAATCGAAATAGTTGAAAAGGTCATTCTAGGGAAATTCCTTAGTTTCCATAGAGTGAGAAAAATCCCATCCACACATTAAAAAATAAAATTTTTAGGGGGCCAGGCCCCCTGGCTCCCTGTTCCGCCACCCCTGCACTCAGAGTAACCAAAGTCACACTTTCTCTTGACCTTCCTAGTTAACTGTTTTGCAGTACATTCTCGATCAACTGTGCAGTCTCGATCATGAGTTTGGTGTCAGACTTTCCACCTCATTTAAATTAAGTAATGTTTTACAATTAAGTCTGGATTAGGATAAAGACTGACAGCTGACATTCAAGAGCTGAAAATGGGTGTACAGGGGTCATGGTGCAAGCATGTGGCATCAGCAGACACGGTCAATAGCAATCCGAGATTTTTCCTATGGTCATGGTTAAATTACAGAGGTTTAGTGATTTTTGATCATATTGACCACATTCATTTTTTTATTGCTCCATGAGTGAGGCCAAATAGTCAAAATATTGTCAACTTCCCTTCACCCTATTTAATGCAAGAAAATTTTAAAAGGTTCTGCAGGACATGGTTGAACTACAACAAGTCGGTGACATATTAGGAGTAACTACCCTTGTTGGCTGTCTTGTCGCCCAAGTGCCTCAAATCTTAGCTATCATCAAATCAAAGAATGTTGATGGAATAAGTTTCAACGGGTTTTCAATTGAGATATTCTCGTGAGTGTTTTTATGTAGATTCATTGCTTTAATATTCACTATCAATCTTATGGTTATTATAGGGGTGTCACAGTTCATGTTTTTTGTATGCCCATAAAAACCCTAAATGGGCACTGATAAAGGGACACTATCAAAATAGACAAAAGAGTCTAACAAAACTGACAAGGAAAATTAACAGGAAACAGGAAAACAGACAAAAAGACATATAAACAGAAAAATTTTGCAAACTAAGGATTCAAACCTGCAATGTAGAGGGACAAAACATGGACGTTAAATAGACAAATTTTATGATCTGATAGATTTCCTTGAATTTTATGAAAAATGTTCTTTTCATAATTTCCAAAGAACGTTTTTTGAATGTCCTTCTAATCATACCACAGTACTTACAGATCTGAGTTGATAGATTATGGAATATTGATTGACTTTGCTCATTTTAATCAATATAATCATTTGTCATTAATCTAAACAATCGACTCTTTTTCTGGTATCCAAATTATGAATTAAAAAAATAAATATGAAATTTTTTAGGACCTTGCTCCTAAATAGCCCTACTCCATATTCTAAATGACAGAAAAAATTAGATGTTTACACTTATGACAGTATAGAATCATTATTCCATATTGCTCGCATGCACCAAAGGGCGATGCCGGTAACAAAGATGGACATTGTTAACTCTAAACACAATGAATATTTCATTTTTGTCCCTTTTGTCCAATTTTTGACACTTTTACACGAATGTCTGTTTTTTCCTGATGAAAATAAAACTGACACTAATAAAAGGGACAGTGACATCCCCTCTTTATATGATTATAAAACGATTTTAACAAATTCTATCTCTAATCTTGATTCCTTCATGATGGAAAAGGATTCTTTGTAATAACTCTCGAATGTTATAACTTCAGGCTGACAATTCAAGTACTGTACTTTGTAGCACAAGAATACAGCATCCTTTCCTATTCAGACATTGCTATTCTTCTAATTCAGGGTACAGTTAAGAACAATTTTTTAAATTCACATAAAAGCTATTGTTTACCCATCTAACCAATCTAAATGTCATAACTCATAATGTTTCCGAAAGTATTGGTTTACTACGTGGATCTTTGGCTTTTCCCCAAAAATTTTTTATTATGACCCATTATATACTTGCTGATTACATTATTCGTTATTAGTCTATTACTAATCTGAAGTTACTCCATTTATGAGGTGACAAGTGGCAATTTACCCTGTTATCACTAAACCCTTTCAGATTACGTGATTGTGATACTGTTGATCATCTATGGAAAAGAACCCTTGGGATTAAGAGAATATGGGAATGTTTTTGGTTACCTGATCGCCGTCGCTTCTGTTATCATTGGGACTGTTTCCAAGGACATGATTGTCATGGTCATGGTAAGTTTTTGATAACCCTTGTTAATGTGCAGTCTCAAGAGCTCTTTTTTGTACACTCTTACAATTTATGCTTTTTAAAAATATTTAATTTATTTCTATTTATTTGTTAAGCTCTGATAACCCTGTCGTCTCCGGACTCCGCTTGGGAGGTGTCGCACATTGTCGGTAGTCTCCGGCTTTTAATCTTGAACATTTTTTGAGCGACAGTTTTTGAGACATATTTGAATTTAGTGTTCATGATTTGCTGAGGGGCATTTCACGTCTAAAACTGAAAAAATGTTTGATCGAATGTTTGTTAGTAGATTGATAACGGCTAAAATTTCTGAAGTTGGCCTCGATTGAAACTCAACCCCAGTTTACCTCAATATTGTTTCTCATTTCAGCAAGGAGTTGTTCTATTAAACATTGTTAGCAAACTGACATTTGTATCTAGCATCCTCGCGACTAAAGACACTTCGGCCATGGAACCAGCTGCGTGGATTATCTTTGTATACAGCAACGCAGGTAAGCTAAAAAGTTCTCTTTAGATGTGTTTGTTGAGTTATCACCGATTATGCATTAAGAGTTATTTCTCTTAAGGGGAGGGTCACAAATTTTAACCAATCAGAAACTAGAAAGCAGTGTTTTCTATTTTCTGATTGATTAAAATTTGTGATTCCTCGCCAAAATACCTTTCTAGATATTTTCTAGATATTATTTCAAGTGTGTTAAACTTTGTTAGCATTTAATTAATGCATCCCCAGTACGGGTGTTCCTTGGATATGCTTTGTTGGGAGATATGACGATAGTGAGCCAGCACGCTATTAATGGTTTCTTCAACCTGGCTATCACCTGTCTTATCTTCAAGTACAAGAGTGGGAAGAAGGAAGAAGAGAAGAAGAAGGAGTGAAGAACAAGAGTGGGAAAAGGAAGAAGAGAAGAAGGAGTGATAAAGTTAGAATTTTGTAGAAGCAAAATAAGTTTGGTAGATGCTCTTGAATTGTCATTTTTGAGTTGTTGGAAGTTTTTATCTAGACTTAATTAATGAAATTTCCGTATACCTAGATCAATGTTTTATAGCATACTAATCTGTGTCTTAATCTGAGGGGAACGTTTTAAATAATTAATTTTGAATTATTTTCATTCATACGTAGTATTTTATTAATTTGTTCTGGCGTTTGCTTGTAATGTAACTCGTTAATAGTTATACAGAGGAATTGACAATTGCTCTATCATGATAGGGGAATATAAAAAGTATAATTGCAATTTGTCCTCTCTGTCTTTGTACATTGCACACACTATCGTTAGTTATCACTCAACCATTATTTGTGTTTAAACACCTTACACCAATTTACCGAATATTGTGCAAGTTTAAAATATATTTTATTGTTTATGCATGTTTTATCTCTTTTCTACGTTACTGCGTAGAAGCTTTTCGATGTATACAGGGGAGGGTAAAAATAAGAAAGGTACAACAAGAATTATATCCCGATAATCTGTTCCTTTGTTGTTAGCATGATAATATGGAATACAATTACATATAATCAAATACTGTTGTAGTAAAATGGGTGGGTTAAATTTCTTTCTGAAGATGAGCTTTTTGTACAATCATATTCTTATCAATTATTGCAGTTATATTTTTACCACCTTTTTGTTTAATTGATTTACCTTGTTTGGATGTCGAAATTCTCGTACAAACCTCTACAAACTAATAATCATTCACTTTCTTGCTTTAATTCCATAAAATTCTACTTCTAACTGAAGCGAGACCAAGGAGAATAATGCTTGGATTTAGTTCACATTGTTGTGAGCCAGGTGGCATTTCAAAGCAGTTCACTCATGATTATCATGTTATTACACACCTCTGTATGTGTGTGAGTCTGTTTGTACATCTGTATGTTTGTACTAGGGACATATATGTATATGTATATGTTACACAGATGGCCGTGGTTTGGCGGTATAAGCAAGTTTTACGTGGAGTTCCACACTTCCACCCCTTTGTTATTTAACTAACATTACAATAGGGCTGCTGTGTACATAGTACTCTGTGTTAAATACTCGCTAGTATGTGCTGTGTACATAGTACAATGTACATTGTGTTAAATACTCGCTAGTATGTGCTGTGTACATAGTACAATGTACATTGTGTTAAATACTCACTAGACATGATTCATGTCACTGTGTTATGGTAATGTCCTTCATCTCGACAATTCCATCGGCATGCTTAACATTGCAGGTACGTATTTCTATAGATTTTCATGTTGACTCTTTTAAGGACATGGCCTTACGATACATCAATACTGAATAAGACAGTCCTACTTTGCACCTACGTTGTTATTTCTCTGAATGAAGATAGAAAAAACAGCTCACAGAATCATGTCTCAGATAATGTAACTAAATAATGTAAATATGGCGATGCTCTTTAGGTATTTCCATAACACCATATATTCTCATAACTCTCCTATCTTACTCCCTATATGACAAACGTTACACAACGTATATCAAATTTCGCAGTCTAAGATATCACGCCCGCAAAATGCCACGTTTATACTTTCAAGGTAAAAGAGAAATACCGGTCATAGTTGTTTAAGAATCTGTAATATCTCGGCTCAAAGAGCTACGTTTGCAAATTTTTTAAGTTAATTACTACATCCCTAATGGTTTATTACTAATTACAGACATATAAGTTTTAGCTTTAAAAAGAAGAAACGGTTCTTGTAAGTAAGGGGTCGTTCATATATGATGTCATCACCTAGGGGGAGGGGGTTTCCAAATTTTGACTATTGTTGACGAGGGGGGTTTTGCCGATGATGTCACGAAAAATCCACAAGATTTTCAAAAAAATGTGTCCCAGGGTGTAACATTTCTTAGGGCAGCTTGTACTGGAAACAGATTCTACATGTGGGGCTTTGTTCAATATATTGTAGGTCAAGTTTAATTTGTGAAATTTCGCCCTTAATTCTCCGAAGTTTTTTGAAACGTGGCTCCATAGAAGAGCATCATGTCAGAGAAAGAGAGTGAGGAACTACCTTGTGGATGTTTAGGGGCTGTCTGATGACTTAGAGGAGTAGCTGTCACTATCGTAATGCATCACAGTCTTGGAAATATGTGCTTTTTTAATTTTAAACCCAAAAATAAAAGTATTTTGACATGAAATGGGGAGGGGTTTAACTGTGATGACATCATTATGGTAATTTACCTCTGAAATTTAGGGGGGTATTATCCTGATGACGAATGATGACAGAGGGGGAGGGGGGTGAAAATGCCGAAAAATTGATGACGTCACATGTGAACGACCCCTTACTAGGTAGGTAAGTTGTATAAGTCTCAATATCGCACCTTTCTAATTTTATTTTGCTGCAACCCCGTTATATGTTTAGAAGTTAAGTATTTACTGCTATAAACTAACCCTTACATTCTACACTACGTCACATTGTAACAACTCCACCAAGGCTCAATCTCGCTTATTCTAGAGTAAGAAATAGATGATATTCCCGTGATACTATACAGTATAGTGTATCTGAGTGCACAGTTAAAAACTATCCTTTGGCACGATTTTTCTGGTAAATTTTGCCCTTGATCATTTAATAAGTCCTAAATTTATTGGAACAAGACGAGTCATTTACTTAGTACGCGTTCATGTTTTCATATCCTTAGTAGTTAACTACCAAAACTTTTGTGTGAGATAAGCACGTTACAATTCACTTAAAGAAGTTTGCAACCCTGATTGGATTATATCGGAGAATAAAAGTTCAAAAACCTTACTATCGCATCAATAACTCACTATATGTTGTTTATCTGAAGCAAGCCGTTTTTCCTTTCGGACCTCGAACCTATTAAAAGCTAAAAAAGCGCATATTGCATAAATCAAGAAAAGATTAATCGATCTTAACAGCTAAAAAAATTTTGTCGTTCTCATTTCCTAGTGCTGCTGTTTATCTAAAGCGAGACAAGACACTGACACTGGGGTTAGCTATTCTATCTACATATCGGTTTTACGTCTCCTAGAATCGCAGACACGTGGCTACTGCTTTATGGAAGACGCGAACCTAATCTTGGTCTGCTACGCACGTGCGTATTTAGCGCGCATTTTGTATGAATAAATAAAATGCATGGGCGGGCAGCTAGTACCGCGTCTCTTCGAGCTGCAATACTGAATCAGGATGCATGGTCGCCTGGGGACAATAGTCAGTCTTTCAATCGGAGGGGACTGTTGTGAAAGCTACGCAGCGCCCGGTAAAAAAGCATGCTTGAGCTACGGGCTACTTTAACATGGGCATGGGCTTTCCCTTCATTTCCTAGCTTTGATAGTACTGAGACTGAGAAGGCAGAAGGTAACTAGCAAGGACGGACACGTGACAGAATTAACATAATCATGTGGCGATCTGAAGATTTGACTATTTAGCATTTCACAATATCAAGCTCCTATAATTGCTTACGTTCGGACTAATTAGTATTACTACTGCTAGTATACTGTAATAGGAACTAGGATCTGCAGGCTTGTGACTGAGCTGGACTGGCTTTAAGTTTAACGGCCAACAGGCAAGGCCTGAAAATGAAATATGTGAGATTCGAGATTGTCTTTGAGAACGTGTGACGGCCGTGAGTGGGTTATCAACCTTCAAGACTGGCTTAGATAAATGTTTAACGAATGTAACCGAGATTTTAGTAACCAAGCATTTCTTACCACTAAAGTAATCAAACTTTGTATATCAGTAACTGGCTTTTTAAAAATTAATTTTTTAACAACTTCATCTACATTAAAATTCCAATAATCCTGCAATATATCGGCTTTAAAAAAGTTTCAAAAGTTGGTTTTAACCAAATTTAACCATCTTATCGAAAGCATTAAATCTCGAGCTGGAATGAAGAAGCTTAACTCGAAAACAAACTTGAAACAAATTCACTTTTAACATAAAATACTCTATACAACCCTGAATTAATATAATATCTAAATTTGGATTGTTGATCTTTCAGCTATTCATCCCGCTGTCACTGTCTCCCCACTTCGCTGTGAAAATCTCACTCTTTTTGGACCGACTATGTTTACTTGAATGTTTTTCGGCATAAACCGGCGGACTACTGCGTTTTCGTGTCCGAGTCTAAAACCCCAATTTGTTTCCTGGACCACACCATCTGAAATAAAACGTTTAAGTATAACATTAAAGACGGTTTTCCAATTTCCATCACAAATACAGAAATACTAGCATAACATTAAACAATGTTAACATTTACACTTTTCTGATAGCGTCCGGTGCTATGTGAATTGCTGGGATACAGTTTCGGCGGGAAATGCACATATCCTGCCTCGTGGGTTAACCCCCTTCAGCTAGTTTAGTACCTCGGTACTGAGTGGCTCAAGTTTTTAGGAAATGAGAGGAGCAACTCAGGCTATCCTACATTTCCATTTTGCATGGCATCGCAATGTAAACTTAAACTCTTACAGCAATGAAAGCCTATGACGACAGCTCCGGTCCCTAATTGAGATAAAGAAGGACCCACAGTACGGAGTACCGACAGAGGATGCCTCTACACGTAATTTTATTCTGGTAAGTGGATATCGATGGTGCAGTTATATAATTAGATCTAGAATTCAGATTGACGGTTGTTAAGAATAGTATATGATAACGAATTGAATAGCGCACTATTTTACCGACAACAGTGACTGAAGTATTGTGACTGGTGACGACAGCAGGGATCCCGTTGTAAGCTATCACGTCCCCCGGTTGAGGATATACCACCACATTCCAGCCGGGTATTGTTGTACCTCTGTCACTCCAGTCTCCCGTACTTTGTGGGGGGATCTGGAACAGGTTGTTAGGTAAAACTTAGATCTGGGACATGATGTAAATGATTAGGTCAAAATTAGAAAAAAAATCTACAGGAAACCTCCCGTACTATCGTAGCAGAGTTGTGTGAATATCAGAGAAGATGGGCGACAACTTATAGCTCCTATACATTTAATATCTCATACTGAACGGATATTCCCAGAAGCCATGAACTCAGCACATTTCAACTTCAACTTCTTATTAAGGTATGCTAAGGGGTCGTTCACGTATGACGTCAGCAAATTTTTGGTAATTTTTACCCCCTCCCCCTCCGTCATCATGCATCATCATGACGACATGACAAAACCCCCTAAATGTCAGAGGTAAATTACCATTATGACATCATCACAGTCAGAACCCCCCTACTTCATGTCAAAAAACTTGATTTTTGGTCTGCGTTGTTCGGCTGATAGAGAGAAGCCCCAACTCTCTATGCAACCCTCTCCAGATGTTAATCCTTCACATGTGTTGGAAAAACACTTTGCTGAATACACCACTTCCCAGCAGGTAGAGATTCTCAGGATAAAGCTGGACTTCCTCAGAAAATGTGTCCCACTCAAACGTCCACCCCCTTCCTTAAGAGTGAAAGGCGCTTCTGCTATCCCAGACCAACATAAGCTTTTTAGATTTTCTTGCCTTGAAACAGACTTATTGAGCTCTGCCATTAGTTATAAAATTAAAGAAATCGATTTATTAACGGATCAGATCAAGTCGAAAAAACTTCCTTCACTTCCCCTCCCATGGAAAGATAGGGTCAATCTTAGGAAGCATTTCGAGACAAAAATATCATTTTATCAGAAACAGGACAACACAAAATGGGAAACGTGGCCCTCTAAACCAGCTAGATTACTTACTTACTTTTTGATACTTTTTGAAGGGTTCGGCAGGGCTCGCATCTGGAATCAGCGTCAAGCGCATACTCCATTTCCCCCCACAGCACACCAGTCCAGTAGAGAGTTGCTGTTAGGGGGAGTGTACCCTGGCACCGGTGGCCTGTCCGGAAACTGATCAATGAATCCACCGAGTGCAACTTTAAAAGGCTCAAGTGTGGTGTGGCTGTTGACACTTTTTGGTAAAAGATTCCATAATCTGGCAGCTTTGATTCCAAAAGNGTTATCATAAGCAGTCGAGTAAGACTTCTGGGCCTGATGATTATACTTTGGGATTGATATCTTGATCCCAAGTCTTAAGGAGTTGTAGGTCTCCAATCCGATGTTGTTGGGANCCTTATCATTCAACATCTTCCACACATGAATTATCGAAT
>JH152664.1:308774-319447 GCA_000226015.1 Mnemiopsis leidyi | reverse complement strand
TGTGTGTGTGTGTGTGTGTGTGTGTGTTGTGTGTGTGTGTGTGTGTGTGTGGTGTGTGTGTGTGTGTGTGTGTGTGTGTGTGTGTGTGTGTGTGTGTGTGTGTGTGTGTGTGTGTGTGTGTGTGTGTGTGTGTGTGTGTGTGTGTGTGTGTGTGTGTGTGTGTGTGTGTACCTGAACCATCTCGTCAAGGGAATCTTCTAAACATTGTCCAAGTGTCGTGTTTCTGTAAAACTGCCACGCAGCCATCTCAGCTAAAATGAGGAAATTGGTTAGGTTGAATAAAATTTGTATAAAACAGGAAAATAAATTTACAGTATCTGATAATTATCGATAAACGTTTAACCATTTTTAACCTAAAAATCGGTTGCACTAATCTATTACTTCGATGAGAGGAATAAAATGCTCCAATAAATATTCCAAATTCGAAATTAATGACATTTTAACAACAATCAAAATCAGCAATAAATGTACGAAAATAAAACAATTATAACAATCAATCAAAGCGTATCTTTACTGAACTACCGTACTGTGTCCCTTTCTCCTTTCCTTTCAAGCTCGGCAATGCCAAGAATTAAACCAGGCTTCATCTTGAGAAACAATGTAGATAAAAATTTTAAGTTCGACCTCGAAAGGTCTAGACCCAAACTGTTCAACATCTGGTGGGATCTCGGTGGGTTGATCTAGGTTGCTTGGCATGTTGTCCCCACTTGTAGGTATTGCGTAAAGCAGGTTGCGATCTGGGGGAGTTTATGTTACTGTTTGTCCAAATGAGGACCTGAGAAAAACTGTGAAGTTTGAACCTGTCATTAAGTTACCTGATCCTACCACAAGGAGCCCGAGCTCTACGGTCTCCTATAGTTTCCTAAGATGTTGTAGTTTCCTGAGACATTATAGTTTCCTAAGATGTTGTAGTTTCCTAAGATGTTGAGGTTTCCTAAGATGTTTTAGTTTCCTAAGATGTTGAGGTTTCCTAGGATGTTGTAATTTCTTTAAATGTTGTAGTTTCATAAGATTTTGGAGTTTCCTGAGATGTTTCCTTTAAACAAATCAACCTATTTTACTTACAGGATGAGAAACAGAGAGGCATTACGTGTAAACCTGATTTGAATGGGTCTCGACCTACAATCGCGATTCCTACCTTGTCTAACTTCTTAACAATAGACGCAATTATTGGCTACTAATAAAGATAGTTCTAACTTCTTAACAATAGACGCAATTATTGGCTACTAATAAAGATAGTTCAGAAAGATAGACCGGGAATTTTGATGTGAAAATTTGTCTATCTGTAGTCAGACTTAAACTATACTTCCTGTATACTTGGTCCTCTTGAAACAGTTTACAGCCCAATGCTAGATAGCAGATTTTAGATAGCCGACATTTTTACAAATGCGAGTTTGTTAAGGCTATAGTTTCCTAAGATGTTGTAGTTTCCTAAGATGTTGAGGTTTCCTAAGATGTTGTAGTTTCCTAAGATGTTGAGGTTTCCTAGGATGTTGTAATTTCTTTAAATGTTATAGTTTCATAAGATTTTGGAGTTTCCTGAGATGTTTCCTATCAACCTATTTTACTTACAGGATGAGAAACAGAGAGGCATTACGTGTAAACCTGATTTGAATGGGTCTCGACCTACAATCGCGATCCCTACCTTGTCTAACTTCTTAACAATAGACGCAATGCAATTATTGGCTACTAATAAAGATAGTTCTAACTTCTTAACAATAGACGCAATTATTGGCTACTAATAAAGATAGTTCT
This sequence comes from Mnemiopsis leidyi, assembly GCA_000226015.1. Lineage (NCBI taxonomy): Eukaryota > Metazoa > Ctenophora > Tentaculata > Lobata > Bolinopsidae > Mnemiopsis > Mnemiopsis leidyi. The sequence goes on along the minus strand of JH152664.1, from coordinate 317,692 downwards.
AACTTCTTAACAATAGACGCAATTATTGGCTACTAATAAAGATAGTTCAGAAAGATAGACCGGGAATTTTGATGTGAAAATTTGTCTATCTGTAGTCAGACTTAAACTATACTTCCTGTATACTTGGTCCTCTTGAAACAGTTTACAGCCCAATGCTAGATAGCAGATTTTAGATAGCCGATATTTTTACAAATGCGAGTTTGTTAAGGCTAACAGACTCGTAATTGTATGGTAAACGCAAGAAATTAGTTTATAAAGCTAATAATTCGACCCTGCGGTTTCAGCTCTCAACGATCAAATCCTGTTCTCATTTCACCTTTCTAGACAGTGTCTATAAAGATATAATTACAGGCTTCTCGGAGCACAGCCTCGCTGACCTGGCGGCAGTGACACTGGGACTTAGGGACTAAGTTCGAGCCTGTAAACAGAACAGGTTGTACCGCCATTGCACTCCGCAAAAGTTCAGAAAAATTTCCAGGTCATATTTAATCAAATATATCTGTGGAGTAATACAACTGCCGTCGTGAAAATATATCTTACTGAATGTCTACAAACATTTGCAAGGTAACAGATCTTAGTTAACCAATATTTGCATGGAAGTTAGTTTAGCTAGTAGCTACTTCGCTTATTGTAACAATGAAGAGTGAATTATGGTTACCCTCCCTAGACCTAACAAACATGCAAATATAATTTCCTCGATAGACTGAAATTTCCCTCAATGTTATGTTGTTGTGGGTGAGCCGAAAAATCAACCAAGCTACATGATGCACGGTGCCGGTCGATGAGTTTTCTGAATTGACATCAGTGGAAATCGTGTCCGTTCAAATATCTGCTCCGTACACATCATGTAGCCTGGTTGATTCTTTGGCCCACCCACTACGACATAACACACCCGTTATCATTCAGTGCACACCTCTGGGAGTCGAGCTTGCTCAAAATGAGGACCTGAAAAAGGTTCCCTCACCACTGGAAACCACATTCCCCCAATATTGACATTATTCACAGTTCAACCTTTTAAATACTGTTTTAGTACCGTGAAATAAATAATTTTTGCTCCATGTAAAATTTCAAACTATTGTTAAACTGTTTGGTATTGATTGCCTGCATTTGAACCAAGAAGTCTCCGATCCCCCGATCTCTAACGCAAGCTATATTCAAACATTTATATCTAGTAACTTAGTACGTGTGCGCTTAGGAACTTGCATTGATCTTAATTCTGCAGAACCAACATTCAATACTATTCCCTGCTTTTGATAATTGATACACTCCTTTGCCCGGCCTCAGAGCCTGAGCTCTAAGGTCTCCTATAGTTTCCTAAGATGTTGTAGTTTCCTGAGACGTTATAGTTCCCTAAGATGTTGTAGTTTCCTAAGATGTTGTAGTTTCCTAAAATGTTGCAGCTCCTAAGATGCTGTAGTTTCCTCAAACGTTTTAATTTCCTAAGATGATGTAGTGTGCTAAGATGTAGTAGTTTCCTTGAATGTTGTAGTTTCCTAAGATGTTGTAGTTTCCTAAGATGTTGCAGTTTCTTCAAATGTCGTAGATTCTTTAAATGTTGTGGTTTCCTAAGATTTTGTAGTTTCCTAAGATGTTGAGGTTTCATAAGATGTTGAGATTTCCTAAGATGTTGTAGTTTCCTAAGATGTTGAGGTTTCCTAAGATGTTGTAGTTAACTAAGATGTTGAGGTTTTCTGAGATGTTGTAGTTTTTTTAAATGTTATAGTTTCCTAAGATTTTGATGTTTCTACCTTTTACTTACAGGATGAGAAACAGAGAGGCATTACGTGTAAACCTAATTTGAATGGGTCTCGACCTACAATCGCGATTCCTACCTTGTCTAACTTCTTAACAATAGACGCAATTATTGGCTACTAATAAAGATAGTTCAGAAAGATAGACCGGGAATTTTGAAACAGTTTACAGTCCAATGCTAGATAGTAGATTTTAGATAGCCGATAGTTTTACAAATACGAGTTTACGATTTTGTTAAGGCAACAAGACTCCTAATTGTATGGTAAACGCAAGAAATTAGTTTATAAAGCTAATAATTTGACCCTGCGGTTTCAGCTCTCAACGATCAAAGACTGTTCTCATTTCACCTTTCTAGACAGTGTCTATAAAGATATAATTAAAGGTTTCTCGGAGCCCAGCCTCGCTGACCTGGCGGCAGTGACACTGGGACTTAGGGACTAAGTTCGAGCCTGTTAACAGAACAAGTTGTACCGCCATTACACTCCGCAAAAGTTCAGAAAAATTTCCAGGTCATATTTAATCAAATATATCTGTGGAGTAATACAACTGCCGTCGTGAAAATATATTTTACTGAATGTCTACAAACATTTGCAAGGTAACAGATCTTAGTTAACCAATATTTGCATGGAAGTTAGTTTAGCTAGTAGCTACTACGCTTATTGTAACAATGAAGAGTGAATTATGGTTACCCTCCCTAGGCCTAGACCTAACAAAAATGCAAATATAATTTGCTCGATAGACTGCAATTTCCCTAAATGTTATGTTGTTGTGGATGAGCCGAAGAATCGACCAAGCTACATGATGCACGGTGCCGGTCGATCAGTTTTCTGAATTGACATCAGTGGAAATCGTGTCCGTTCAAATATCTGCTCCGTACACATCATGTAGCCTGGTTAATTCTTTGGCCCACCCACTACGACATAACACACCCATTATCATTCAGTGCACACTTCTGGGAGTCGAGCTTGCTCAAAATGAGGACCTGAAAAAGGTTCCCTCACCACTGGAAACCACATTCCCCAATATTGACATTATTCACAGTTCTGTGAAACTGTTCAGTATTGATTGCCTGCATTTGAACCAAGAAGTCTCCGATCCCCCGATCTCTAACGCAAGCTATATTTAAACATTTATATCTAGTAACTTAGTACGTGTGCGCTAAGGAACTTGCATTGATCTTAATTCTGCAGAACCAACATTCAATACTATTCCCTGCTTTTGTCTCCCGGAATAAACCTGGAAATTTGGATTAACGTCGTTCTGTGACCAGGCCAGAATGTTAATAATCCGGTTTATATCGAGAGATTAAGTTATGACAGAAAGCAGGGCCGTAGATTCGAAACTGATTTGGGAAGGGGGGGGGGGGTTGTGGCCGGGTCGCGCACACTACACGGGCCTGCGAGCGGAGCGATCCGTGATTGGGGGTCTAGGTGCATAGCCCCCAAAAAAGTTTAGCGAAAATTACGTTATCTAGTGAATTTTTATTAATGGGAATTTGGTAACAAAGTGAACCATAACCAATGATTTCGTTTCGTAATATTGGTAAAAACACTACACAGTACAAAAAGTAGTGCAGTTGCAGTGATCAAGAAGTGAGGAGTCCGGTGACGTGTTTGACAGTAAATAGTAAGGAAGTAAGACAGTCGGTAAGTAAAGCATTAAAACATGTCAAATTTGCTTCCTGACTGCATTTCAGGTATTTGGAAGGGGATCAAGTCTAAACATAATCTCCAAAATTTTTGACTTTTCGCATCTTTGCCCAAAAATGTTTGAGGGCAAGTACAAGTGCCCCCCCCCCTCCCCGCAAACTACGGCCCTGTAGATAAGTGATACAATAACTTTGTTATTTATCGTAGCGTATTATCATTGTAAGGTGCTTGAATATTTTACCAGCCATAGGTGCAGATTATCATTTGAGATAAACTTTTTAGTTACCGAGAAATTCTCTTTAGTTTGCTTTTTACATTTGTAACAGATGTTTGAGATCGGTGATAATTATGGGAGGAATTTTTGAACATTAAAAATAGATTTAATCCCAGGTAAGCGGTATAGGAACAATTTTGAAAGTGGGGATGAAATTTGGGCAAACATTTTCAAGTCACGTGATGCGTAATTGTGTCACGTGACATGTTAATTTGTGACATACTGCCACATCTGTGCAGGGGTCTGGGGGCGCAGCCCCCAGAAGCTCGAGCTTTCAAAAGACAATTCAGACTTTGGAAAAAAGGATTTTGGCACAAGAACAATAAAACTTGGCACAAGAAATTCATAGTTTAAAAACGATCAGTGTTTGGATCCTAACAACTGAGCAGGGGTCTGGAGTTAGAGCTTCCATCAGACAATTCAGGCTCTGGACAATGGATTTTGGCAAAAGAAAAATAAATTTTAGTATGAGAACAGTGAATTTTGTCTTGAGAATTTTAATGTTTAAAACGATCCATGTTTATTAATAATAAGGAATGCGTACTCAGAACATTAAGTATGGAAAATAAACTTTTTGTTTGATTTGTCAAACGATACTGAACATCAAACAGTTTGAATCTTTTTTCTTTTTGTAAAGAACCAAACTAAATTTTTGTTCTAATAGTTTAAGAAAAATTTCATCTAGTTAGGTTTCAAAGCTGTATGTCACTTTGATTTTTCTTTGAAAATTTTTATGCACCAAGCGTGCAATGTAAAAAAATTCTTTAGTTTGCTTTTAATTCTTTATGTTCCAAGGGCACCTCAACCCAAACTTTTCTGCAGGGGTGTTACCAGCCGCGTTAACTTTTCGTGTTTGTGCACTTGATGTCTCAATCAGTGCTTGTCTCATAAAATCAAATTTGATTGAAGTTAAAGTAGACTGTGTTGTGAATTTGCAGCCAGAAAAACAAATTTTCTTGGACCATGGATTAATTTCGCATTTCCAAGTTCGTTTATTTTCCTTTGCTGCACTTATACAGTAGTCGTAACTTGCAGTTTCGCATCACATATCTGACGTACCATATCATTATTTATACTTTTATAGCCTTGCTCAGTCTTCAAATATTTGCTTATCTACATTTTTTATAAGGAACGACGTAGGAGGGTAAGATGGAACCCATCGAAGAAGTAAGCAATGATGAGGAAGTCCCTTACACATTTATCATTAAAACTGGATCTAACGTCCCGATAAAAGAAGCGACTAAGAAATGGGACGATGGCACCATGATCTTGACAATTAACCCTGGGTCAAGTTCTACAGCCTCGCAGGATCTGAGAGTCGCCGAAAATTTCAACGACAAAACGGAAGGTGCAGTAACAGTGGACTTCTGGCTTCCTCGCCGTATAGGAGTTCCAAAACTGTTGAAAGTCGACCTGGAAAGCGATAAGTTTGAGCTATTCGATAAGGATCCTTTATACGTGAGAGAAATAACAATTATCTACGACAGAAACCCTTACAGGTTTCCGATAAAAAACTTTATTTACCCACACCACCCGATTCATAATCCAACTGAACCAAGAGAGGGGTGTGTGCCCCATTTTCTTATCCGAGAAGGAGCCGGAACCCTTAAACACCACGAAACCGAGGATTACGTAATTAAAGCACGAGAAGAGGACTTAAAGAACACCAAGTCGATGGTCAACTGGAAAGAATCTAAGGATGTTGTGGGTGATCTGCTTTACCCAGGGTTGGTAGATATTACGGAATATGACAAACTACCCCGCTTTCTCCAGTTCAAAGAGGCCAACTATGATATGATCCTGGACTTCACTGAGAAGGGTAGAGATGAGGTTAAGAGCAATGTCTTCGACAATTTGAGAGCCAAACTTTTTGGGACTTACGAAGAAAACAGGTTCGCATCGTTTGAGGAATTTGAACTGTACCTAAGACACAAGTCAACCGAAATGGGGTGGCAGAAAGAAAGCATTTCTGAAGCAATGAAGGTGGCAAAAATCTTTCACAAGGACGAGGAGTTTGGAAGACAGATGTTGTGCGGTCCGAATGCTCAACAAATAAAAAAGGTAACCTCCCTTGATGGGAGATGGGCTGGCTGTGCTGTACCAGAATACGCTATCGAGGGAAAAGCACTGCAGGATGTAATGGAGGAAGGAAAGTTATTCCAAGTTACAACGGACGAGTTGGACGGTATCCCACATGGCGGTAGTTTCAGTAAAAAGTTAACGGGAACAAAACAAACTTGGTACACTGTTCTAGCTGACTGTCTGCTATACCTAAGAAATGACGAGAAGCTTGTACCAGTCCTGATCCGTCTAGAAAACAGGAACGATGGAAAACCTGCTACTTGGTGGACTCCTCCAGAACCGGGAATGGCCGACTTTGATCATCCAAAATATCTGGCCTGGCTGTACGCCAAGATGTGGTTTAGATCCGCTGACATGAATTGCTACGCGCTCTGCTCCCATTTTGCTAAATGCCATGCTGTCAGTGAAGCTATCGCAGTTGCTGCCTACAGAAACCTGCCAAACGCTCATCCAATCTTCAGGATTCTGCAGCCTCATATTCTAGGAATCATCCCCGTGAACGTCAACGCTAGAGCGGTATTGTTAAGTCCAAAGAAGAACTTCTTTACACTATTTCTTTCGGCTGGAGGTGCCACTATAGAGATATTCAACAACTTCTTCAAGAAGTTCTCGTACGACGACCTTGTCGTGCCTTTAGATGTTGAGAAGCGAGGTGTCCAGGACATTCCGGAGTACTTGTACCGAGACGATATGGGGTCTCACTGGGAGATTATCCACCAGTACCTCAAAGAACTAGTCCATCTGTCTTATCCATCTGATGATGACGTCATAGAGGACGAGGAACTTCAAAACTTCTTCAAGGATGTTTTCGATAATGGTTTTCGTAGGTTTGAGAACGGAGCTGGATTTCCTCGGTCTGTCTCTACCAGAGAGAAGTTGGTGGAGTACCTGACCGCGGTTGTAGTGAACATTTCCGTCTTTCACACCGCTGTCAACTTCCAAACATTCACCTACGTTCCATTTCAGCCAAACATGCCGTGCTGTATGTCCCAGCCTCCTCCTGACCAGGACACTATTATCACCATGGAACTCATCCTGGATAGTCTACCTCTGTTGGAGATCACCTTCTATGCCATGAACGCCTCAAATCTACTGGGAACTTTCTCACCGATTGAGCGGTTTTACTTGGGAGACGAAGGTAAGAACAAACTGGGGATGTTGGGAGAGAACATGGCAGTGTCTCCAGAGCAAGAGGCGTGTATCAGGAGAATGGGGGAGAGGATGAGGGAGTTAAAGGACAAGATAGACGCTCGAAACAGAGGGAGGTATATAAAGTACGACGTCCTCAGTCCAATCAACACACCAATCACAACTCAAGCTTAAATCTGGGAATGATCATGACGATAAACTTAGAAATTTTTTAATCATGTGCTTTTAGCAACATTCTGATATGCAGAAATTTTAATAGGTATATGTGATTTTGAAAGGGGTAATCTTCCAAATTTTTGTGCATGCTTTAGCCTATTTTTTTGCATTTGCTTAAGTAAAAATTGCAACCTCAGTAACTGGCTTTCGCATGCTTAGATCAGATTGGAAATAACACACCTAGTTATCGTCAGAATTTATAATTGAAGGTAGTGAAAGATAGTTTGTTATAAGGTATCAATTATAACTTAAAACGATTTGAAAATACAGGCATGGCAATCTAGTTCTTTAATAAGAAATATAATTCTAAGACTACAGACAGGCTGAGGCAGAGCGCAAGCCTTTTCTGCTTGCAACTAATTTGCCGACAGACTGTTGTTCTCAGGACGAAAATGTTTTATTTCTTACTGTTATCCAGGCATGGTTTTGACGGAAGAAATATAGACTTTCCTGGATTAATTTATTATGTTAGAAATGCGATATTGTTCTTATTTTTTGGGAATCGAAGGCAGATGTTTGTTAATGTTTCATCCACGAAAAATGCAGATGGAATTGAACATTTATCTACAATCAACAGGTTCAAAATACTCACAGTGGAGAATCAGAATACTTACAACTGCAGTCAGCAGTGGTGCAATCCGTGTTTGGGGATTGGGGAGGATATTTCGAAAATTTTGCCCATTTTTTCCATATCTTTAAACTTTAAGGGGCATGATCATGATTTATTATTTTTACCGATTTTTTAATGTTAAATTATTGGCACCCTAATCTAATTTTGTTAAAGTGTCTCGCGTTATAATCACAAAAATAAAAACAGAACAAGGCAACATTAATAATTTAGGAGCAGGGCATAAACAGAATACGGCTGTTATAAGTTTTCGTGAGTTTAACGTTATAAATTTAGGAGTAGTACAAAAACGGCTGTTATCGTTAGTTCAATATTTACAATTTACATAGTTGTTATGTGATCACTAAATGTGACAATCGCTATTAAGCCTAACATTATTAAACAATATATTGACCAGAATTTAAGGACAAAATCATATCACAAAAAGAACAGTATCGAGTGAGCTTGCGGAATTTATTTATCTTTCTAGATTATACCTTACTAGATTATACCTTACTAAAACATCCATTTGGTACATAACCATCATCATGCGATCCCATCCCTGATTGACTTATATCATCATCCAGCAAGTAGTATCGTGATTATTAAAGTAAATAATTAACGACCACAAACTGTTGACCTGACGGACAGTAGGGCATCATCATCATGTAAACGTGCGAACTCTCAAATTTGGTTAAAACTATTAGTTAAGCAAACACAGATACAAGAAACTGTGAAGGCACTGAATAACAAACAGATTCAAAATACTTTCAGAGAAGAATCAGAATACTTACAGGGGCGGTTCCGGTTTCTCATTAGCAGATGCTTCCTCTGGAATATGCTCGTGGTAACTGACCCACGTGGCAGTTGGCGCCGGGGTTCCATCTTTAGTTGGCACGTTTACTCGCTGCTTAGGACCCTCCTCCTGAGTTTCATATTGATAGTCACTAGGTACCGCACGTACCTGACACTACCCACCTTGAGTCCCTTACTTTTGTTCATATGAGTAGTTAAGCACAAAATCTGACACCAAATAAAACAGATGAAATGTAGAAATACTACCTGTATGTATGTAGAAATACTACCTGTATGTATGTAGAAATACTACCTGTATGTATGTAGAAATACTACCTGTATGTATGTAGAAATACTACCTGTATGTATGTAGAAATACTACCCGTATGTATGT
>JH152664.1:286592-299290 GCA_000226015.1 Mnemiopsis leidyi | reverse complement strand
TTAAACTTAGTCTTAAGTTTAAAAGAATTTTGATCGACTTTACTTTTACTTGTTATTGTTAATGTTTGATCGTACATCTTGTTGCAGTTGTTGCAAGGCATTTATGTATACATTTCATGATGCAGATGTGAAATCCATTATGCGGCCTCAAGTAGTTAAAACCTATAATCGTATTTGTATACATAATTGCGTTTGATAAAGGAGCGTGCGCGCGGACGTGCGCGCGTACGGACGGACGGACGGACGGACGCTTTTTGAGCTAATTATCCAAACTTACGCTGTCGATCGCCAACCCTTGTTTTGTACTTTTTGTGCACGTGCACAAAACGTATCAAAACAATCTTGCCATTTGGGCCCTTCGGGCCCAAATGGCAAGATACGGGAAAAAATATTCACAGAGCCAGATCTTTAAGATTTAGAAGTTTGACATGAAAAGAGGTCACGAGCATGCTCATTGCTCCTAGCAATTTCGAGCTTCAGAAAAACTTTTACTGCGAATAAATCATCGTATGGATCACTTTAATTTAGCTGTACCTTCAAAATCTATGGTCGCTTTACAAAATCACAAAAATCGTTAATGGCATAATTGTAACTGTTTAACAATTTACTAGACTGAATATGGTATTTTGATACTAGATATTCTGTAGAATATAGTGAAGACGCGGACGTTACGTAATATTTCAGTAAATCGTCCCGTACAGTGTTGCAATTTATAGCAGGAGTAATTATACTGTCAAAGGAAAATCAAAATCAAGACCTAATATTCTCTAATGCAGTGATCAAAAATTGGTGCTCTACACTACTATTCCCCAAAATCAAAAGAAAAAACTGAAAGGATATCATACGCTAAAAACGATAAGATCAACAAGAACATAGAACGAACGCAAACTTTAAGATATAGCAAAAATTAAAACCCTAAAAAGCCTCAGATTTATGGCAAAGGTGGTCGTCTCACCAAAAACTTTAACAGCAATATAATATGTCAACATCACATACTTGCACCATGATAATTATAAATTCTACAAAGAAAATCCTAAATTTGTTTGACACTTTTCAGTCACTGCGTTTTTTTCGCCTTCCCAACCACATCCTTGTGATATTGCTGAGCCATGGAGTTGATAATGGACAAGATGAAATATCCGATCATGAAAAATAAGAAAACCTCAAAACACTTTGATATCAAGGAATCAGTGGGGGCACCGCCTTGTTTACCGCCGCTGTGTAACTTGAGCTTTTGCTTTTCCATGTATTCGACAAAGGGAGCATGGATAGCTGGTCCTATCTCAGGGATGCTAGCAATAAGGTCTTCCAGAGCTTCTAAGTGGTGTTTTGTGAAGATGAATATCACAAAGAGCATCTGTATGTGCATCTTAACGACAGCTTTACCAATCAAGGTAGCTCCGAAGAAAGTGGTGAAAGGCACCAGGAAGTGCCCGCAAGTAAGTCCAGCTAGGTCGAATAGAGGGTTAGGGATACTGGCACAAAGGAGGATGCCTACGAAACCTGCTCGCTGCACCAGGTCGTGCATCAGCAACTTGGCACGTGACCACAAGTTAAGATCTTCCTTGTCCTTGATCTCATCAAGCTCGTTGAAGTCCTCGTCGTCAAGTTTCTGTCCTGACAACCGGGCTGCCCGAGCCATGAAGTATGGTGGCAGTTCTCCTAGTGCTGTCCCAGCACCCCACATAAAGGCCTCCAGTCTGACTTTTGACATGATAGCCCACAAGGTGATACTCATGGGCTCCCCGCCCTGCGGACATGTAATCTCGGCTGGGTAGGGAGGCTCCGGGAAGTCGGTAGAACGGCACTCCCAGGCAGCAATTGTCACACTCGCTATGTGGGGCCCTAAGTAGAGCAGGAAGGTATGGAGTCCAGTTCCAAACCCAACACTAGACAAAACACCCAGTCCGACCCAGTACAAACACCAGCTGGACTGCGACTGGAGGAGAGTGACATACTCTTGGTGGGGACCCTCAAAGTGAAGTGCAGCAGCAACCAGACCACTCAAGACCACACTGCTGAGGATGAGTGTAGTGTTGGTGATGAGGAGGGTTGTTATACGGACTAGTTCTGATACGAGTTGTAGGGTGAAGTAGTAGAGGGTAGTTATGGGACGTCTCCATAACACTAGTGTCTCTCGATCACTTGACATATCTGGACAACTGTAGATTAGTTAAAATTGTTTTAGTATTGCTTCTCATCCGTCAAGGATCATTAGTCTGAATAAGTCTAGCTTTCAGCATCATTCACTTTTATTTGAGATTGTCACAAGTAAGACAGGTGGTTACAAAAACAAGCTAAACATTTCACTCTCGATAGGGCCGGGATCATTACCGGACCGAAATACAATTGAAAGGCGAAATAAAAGTCCCTTAAAATTTAGCAATAATAATAATAATAAAGTGTTAACACAAATTTGTTCTTATTCTAATGAATCTCTTAACAACATTAAAAATAACTGATTAACAAAAACAATAAACATTATCAAAGATTACTGAATTATCATTGACTGTCAGTAAGAAAAGACATCATGTTGCAAGAAAACCACCATCTATTGGGAGCGTTGTTCCATTAACCATGGTTGAATTATCACTCAACAGAAACAAAATCGGTCCAACAACTTCATCGACTTCAGCAAACCTCCCGAGAGGAATTTGTTTTAGCATGGGACCAGCCTTGGCGGGATCGGACCAGTTAACCCTCCCCATTTCTGTCATGACGACAGTGGGATTGACACAGTTTACTCTGATACCATGACAACCTAGTTCTAGAGCCATGTTTTTAGCTAGGTTATCTAGCGCTGCTTTTGACATTCCATATAAGGAGTGATCTTTTAGGGCAGCCTGGGAAGCTTGAGACGAGACATGGACGATAGAGCCACACTTTTTGTTTCTGACCATGTTCAGGGCAACAGCTTGGGCTACAAAGTAATTTCCTTTAAGGTTAACATCAATCTGAGCATCATAGTCAGCAGGGCTGGTGTCGAGAAAAGGTTTGATGACAGCAGTGGCGGCATTGTTGACAAGACCATCTAGAGGAGGTAAGGATAAGATGTAGTCCCTGACAGAATCGAACTGTGTGATATCAAGACACTTGGTGACAACGCTGTGACCACACTCGTCAGACAAAGTGTCTAAGTTAGTCTGACTACGACTGATGGTGTAAACAGTAGCTCCGTGAGAAGAGAGAGCTCGGACAACAGCGCGTCCTATACCTCCTCCTCCTCCCGTAACGACGATATTTTTACCGCTCATATCCATAACCTTTGTAGGTTGCAAGGTTCGATAAAGCTATAAAATTATAAAATAACACTAGTTTGAAGAGTTCTTAATTTACCAACATTCAACAGAAAGGATATGAACATCGAACGAAACGGTAGCGTGTGATGAATAGTAGCATTCATTTATCATTTCATCATGTAAAAATGTCTTACATTCATTCTTTTAAATATCTAAAAAGCGAGCTACAAAATTTAAAAACGAATAAAAATTATAAGTATTAAGTTTAAAACTGAAATATCAAAATAATAGACTAACACTAATTTAAATTTTAAGAATTTTAACGCGGAAATAACTTAAATACGAAGATTGAAATAGTTTATAAACATCTTATCTATGCCCATCAGTGCAGATTTCAAGTCATTAAAGAAATTTGTCAGTAATTAGAATTAAAAATGAAATTCTAACGAGAAATTCAATTTTTCAACACAACTATTATAGATCATTCAATCAAGTAGCTAAATAACCTCCGTCGACTGGAACCACGTTTCCATTTATCATGTCGGAGCTGCCGCTCAATAAGAACAAAACCGGGCCCACGACTTCATTTTCATCCAGCGAAAATAACCGAGAGGTATTGCACTTAACATTTACCCAGCTTTTACTTGATTTGACCAACCGGCTAGGTGGGCTAAGTTCTGTCATGACGACAGTAGGATTTACACAGTTTACTCTGATAACATGAAAACCTAGTTCTAGAGCCATGTTTTTAGCTAGGTTATCTAGCGCTGCTTTTGACATTCCATATAAGGAGTGATCTTTTAGGGCAGCCTGGGAAGCTTGAGACGAGACATGGACAATAGAGCCACACTTTTTGCTTCTGACCATGTTCAGGGCAACAGCTTGGGATACAAAAAAGTTGCCTTTGAGATAAATATCCATCTGGTCTGAGCAACGAAATCTAAAGGCGCGGTCTACGTCTGGAGAAAGAGTTTCGGTACAACAACCGCGACATTGTTGACAAGACCATCTAGAGGAGGTAAAGATAAGAGGTAGTCCCTGACAGAATCGAACTGTGCGATAATCTATCTTTAAAGACGTGCCCCGGCTGATTGTTGGATGGATGAAAATAGCAAAATTTTGAACTACGTGATGAGAATTGTATCATATAGAGCTGTCAGGATTTCATACTTTGCTGAATAATCTCCTTTATTGGAAACGTGAAGTCATTTCTTTTTTCTTTTCAACTGAGCAAAGGTAGAGTTAAAAGATTGCTATTGAAATAAAGTATTCATTTCTTGAATTTTTAGATTAATATAGTTTTTTCCGTATCTTGCCATTTGGGCCCGAAGGGTCTAAATGGCAAGACTGTTTTGATACCTTTTGTGCACGTGCACAGAAAGTACAAAACGAGGGTTGTCTATCGACAGCGAAAATATATTGGGGAATATAGCTCAAAATGTGCCCGTCCGTGCGTACGTACGTCCGTGCGGACGCTCCTTAATCAAAATTGATTATTTGAATACGATTACAGGTTTTAACTGCCTCAGGCCGTAGAATGTACTTCACATTATACAATGTACACATTATTGCCTCAATCATTTGTTCTAATAACAGAGATTGCAACGTGATGTACGATCAATCAAAAGATACAATGAAAATTATTTTAAACTTAAGTCTTTTTCAGTAAATTGTCGAATGATAAGAGATGAACGTAACACGATTTTAAACGTTCAGCAGAATAATTTTAATTGACGACAAATACGCTAAACGCCATTAATATTAAAGCAACGAAACTTATGAATATCAATAAAGGTCATACATGCAATATTACATTGACGACGTCGTGCAGACTCAAGATATAAGAAATAAACAATGAAAAGAACGCGCGATATGTGTTAAAACTTTGCGCGGTGTAGCGTGGAGTTTTTAAATCATGCACAGAATGACTGCATTAATAGGTGACTAGGTTCACGTTTGCATTTACAAGTGCAGCACAATGAAAATTGACTGAAAATACGTTTGGTTTGTTATATGCGAAATGCGAGTTGCCTGGTGAGTATTTTGATTCCCCATTCCGCGAATTGTAATATTACAAATTTGAGCAAAGGCATGATACAGGAAATTTAGCGGTCGCAATTCTTGTTCATTTGGTTAATGTTAAATATAACAAACCAAGAAAACGAGTTTCAAAATCTCATGATGCATATGGTACCATATCTTGTGCCAAAAACAACGAGGAATAATGAGATCACAAAATTATAATTTAGTTTGTACATACAATAGGCTTATATTTAATACATTCAATAGAACAAAATATCATGTTTAAACATTAAGAAGGGTTGTTAATATTAAGGGATGCGTCGATTCAACGTTGAATATTCCACGATGACAGTCAACAGTGCTCAAGATAGTTTGCATGAACAAGGAACCAAGGCTCTCTAAGTCGGTAAATGCAATTTTTTATCTGTAAATGGACTTTCAATCAAATAATGGGTACGTTTTAGGTAAAGCAACAAAATTAACATGGACATTGAACCGTGTACATTTAGAAATTAGATGCTGAATCTAGTCTGCATAATGTTTGCTTCCTTGGCAATTTCTTCAAATTTTAACTCGAATCGAAATATAGGTTAGGGCCTAATAAATTCATATTAGCTTTGCATTAATGTAAAAAACATGGACTCAGTTTAAAAACCAACGTCAAAAACACATTACCTTTTAATACTTGAGTTAACCTTAAGTTAGTTTTAAAATATTGTGTGATTAAAAAGGGACATAAATGGCCCTTGATTTAAGTTGGTAAAAAGCTGCTTATAACACAAGAACTGCCGTTTTCCATGAAAATAAAAAATTGTACTCCTAAGCTAAGTCATTTAATTTAGAATACGTAGACCCCTAGAAACTAACCACTGACCGGAAAATTTAGAATGATATAACGTCACCGTTCATTGGTATGTGTTAATCCGCGCTGTGTTTAAGATTAACTTGAAGAATTACATATCAATTCCATTCGGCGAGTTTTACTATTATAACATTAAGTGCCACCGGTAAACAAACTACATATTGTTGTTCATAATTGCTGCCCAAAACTGAGTTTTATAGTTCGGTTACAGCAGCTGGGATACCATAATCTCAACATAATGCGGTTATGTACATATGTACTATTATAAATACTAAATAAGATTAAACCTTCATATCTTTTCCGAACATTATTCATCATAAAACGGAAAAATGCTTAACGCAAACAAATTTTGATTTGAATTAACGTAATCCCTTGAACATTATATATTTACAAGTCCCCAGACGTGGGAATCTGATTAAAAAGAAGGCCAAAATTAAAAATATGTCTACGAATAGAAGGACAAATAATCAGTCGGTGTGACTAACTTAAAAGCCTCAATTTTTAAGTTTCAATCAACAAACGATAACTTGTAAAGATCACCGCCTTATGAAGGATTTGTCAATTTTGAGGAGTTTTCCGAGGCGCTGTTTAGGCGTTCTAAGTCCTTTCTTGACTTTGCTGACGGCGGGCGTTCGAGGGGGTGGGGTTGGTTGACGTTCAGGCTTCGGTAATCTTACCTTAAGCTTCAGCGGAGTTGCTGCAGACGAACAGTTATCTGACTCCCCCGTGTGTTCATCACTTCCATCATGACTTCCGATAGTGGGGTAAATGTAATAAGAGTCTTGTTTACACTTGCTCAGAAATTTCTCTGATTCCAACTCGTCAGGGCTGTCCTCATTGTATGTGTTTCGTTTTCGTCTGGACTGTGCTGTGAGAGGTGTTAAAGAAGGGGAGCTGATTGCTGGACTTGCGGGCTGCTGCTTTGCTTGCTTTTCAGACTGCTTTTTTAATCGTTTACGAATCTTAGCTATTTCCGGTTTTTCAACTTCGCCCATCGACAAAATGCTTGCCGTTTTTGAAATTGAGTCATCGCTTTCATAAAGTGGCTTACTTGACTTTCCCGAGTCGACAAAATCTGCCAACGATTTGGGTCTTTTTCTTTTCCTTCCACTTTTCGTGACGACTTCAGCGTTACTTTTGACTTCCTTTTCTGACTTTTCAAGGTTTGCGACATCATTGTTCATTATAATTTTTGGGAGTCTTAGCTTAATGGGTCCTTGAGGCTGAGCAACATTAGCCTCAGCACTATCGTTTTGCTCAGAATACAATAGCGATTTGTCGAACTTCAGCAGGAGCTTTTCTGCACGGGGCGGCGGTTCTTTTGCTTCTAAATTTACATGATCGGTGTGGAAAGCAGGACTTTTAACCCGCTTAGATGGCCCTGGTTTTGCTTTAACCTTCAATGGGGATACTTTAACGTTGTTACCTCGATTGAGCTTGCCAATGGAGTAAACGATGGAGTTTGTCAGTTTGCTAGGATTGATGTGCGGAGGTATTTCTTGAGCGTGCAGATGTTCTTCCTTTTTTGAGATCCATTTTCTCAGAACCGTAAGAAGAGATTTGGCAGACTCCATAAGACCATGTTTGTTATGAGGGAACTCCTTATTAGAAAGAAGCGACTGCATGTATTCTGCAGCACACCAAACTAATACTTCAAAATGGGGGTATCGTATAGTATTGAGGGACTTTAGTCGCTTCTGCAGTTCGTAACATTGTATGTGATGAGGTAAGGAGAACATATTACAAATCTCTCCAACGAGAGATATGCTTTTTGTGTTGAGATAAGAGGCAAATATCCAGCCTCCAGGAATGAAGACAAATTCATGTTCTTGCGTCACTAGCTTGTAACATGCATTGGCAAGATCACCAAAAAACCTATCGTCACAACTATTAATTTTCATTCGCTCCTCATAGATCTTTAGGTTTTCGTCTGTTGGAGGAACGAGGTATATTGTTCTTGAGCCAAGCATGTTGTAAATCCAAACTGAAGCACCAACCATGCCGATATGAAAATCTACAAAACTTCCAGAATCACCCATGGAAAGAAAAAGGGATTGTTTTGGTTTACCAAACATAAAGTCTTCGTTGTCATCGGCTTTCGGCCATGCAGACTCGACAAGATCAAACTGCCTTAAAATTCGCGGAGGTTTGACTATTCTTGACAATTTCGTCCCGCTTATGTCCAATTTATCGACGATGGAAATATTGTCTAAGTTTTCTGGGCTATCAAAATGCTCGATCCATTCTGCTAGCTTGACTGACCTTTCCTCATTTTCTAAAATATCGTGAATTTCTAGTATGTGACTAGGAGCTAAATAATTCGCTATGTCTTTAGAGGAGGATATTGGTGGAACAATGAGACCTAACCCTACAATTTTTTCAATCAAAAGAGGTTTCTGGAGAGTGTTGTCATAAACATAGTCAATAGAAAACGAGGTTCCATTAGCCAGATAGGTAACGACGTGACTACTATCTAGAAAGGAAGTGTCATCGAGGGCTTGGTAAAAGTTCTTGATGGCCGGATGTTCAATCAGTTCGAACTCTTCCGGCTTATGGCTGGTTCTGGCAAGGTTGCTTTTCAACTTGGAGGGTCCATGGCTGTTCTGACAACAGGTACAATAATACTCCTCTATTTGGTCGGCTTCTTTTTCCAGTATTCCAACGCAGTCACCGTGAAACCATTCCTTGCATGCGTGACATTCGATCATAAAACGGAATTCGCTGTAAACTCCTCGACATATACAGTACACATTATTGACATCCATAAGCTGATAACTTATAACTACCTGTAATTTTGTGATTAAGCGAAAACTAAAGGAGGAGAACCTGCAAATTGCAGGTTTAGTTTAGTCGGTAATTCAATGTAAATATATAATGTACTTTACAAGAAATCAAAATGAATCTGGAAAAAGTGGAATCTGCTGAGTGAAACACACTCAATACCAACATAAAGATAAACGATTACAATTTAAAATGCCTGTTCAATACTGTTAGATTATTAAACGTTTTAAATACTTTCCGCATTCCGGATGTCAGGATTTAAACGCTCCGGCTAATGTCATCCTATGTTCCCTAACAAACTCCATCACATCATAAACACTATACAACCTATTTAAATTCTTCAAAACATTTTCTAGGCATTTGTTTTTCAATAATGGGAATTTATCGGACATTTTCTTTTTAATCGCTAATTCATTAAGGAGACTATCACAATCAGAAATGGACAAATGGTGAAGATTAACCACAATAAATTGTAAAAATTCTGAAAAATCAAGACCAATATTCGCTCGGAGAACCAGCTGGCACTGATCAAACCACTCCGCATCATCCATTAAGTCTCTACAATCACTGATCTCCTTCTCAACTAAACATAGTTCAGAGTTCAGATACTGCCACATCCTGGGGACACAATGGAAATTCGCCCAGTTATGATTAATGGAGATTGTGTCAGCTATGTTCAAGACCTGGTGCCACCATCCACTCGGCACAAAGATACCCTGCCCAGGTCCTTGTATCAAGATCTCGTGCTTGACATTTCTCTCAATGCATTGCTGTTCCACATTTAGAGTCAATGTAGGTCCAAGTTTTAATTCTTCACCGGGATACACAATAAGCCATTTCTTGTAGCCACACACGTTTATGGACCAACTGTATGATCTAAATACATCTGCATGAAAGGGGGTAAATGAACCTGCTGGCCCAAAGTAGGAGAAGATGTAATCATCGTCTACATCCTCCCTGGATTTCCAGTATCTGTTTAACCAGTCATCAGAAAATATCTCTGGAACGTTGTAAACGGTTTCTGGAAGCGACGTCTTGGCGAAGTGCCAATCTTTCAAGTAATGTGGAAGATTGTGGAAGTCTTTCACCGGAAAATCCTGTATAGACTCATCAGATTGTCCGAGTAATTTCTTCCAATAACATATAAACTCGCTGATTGCTTGTTCTTTGCAATCACTTTCTGAACTGTCGTTAAAATTTGTGACAGAGGCTTTACAGTGACCAAACTCTTTATGCAAATAGTCTAAGTTAGGAGCTCCATTTTGAAACACCCACAATTTTCTAGCAGGCCAATTTTCTGATATCCAGCAACCAAATGTACAAGGAGCGTTGTTCAGCATGAAAGGCTCAAAAGTTTCGTAACATACAGCTTCTTCAAAGTGATGAAATGGTCGAACAACTTCCATATTACAGTTTGGTGAAGCTACTGATAGACGATCCAAAGTTCAGTTCAGATATTTAAATAAACAGATCTTAAGAAAAAATGTAGCTAGTTCAATCGCTGTTCAATCAGTG
Organism: Mnemiopsis leidyi; assembly: GCA_000226015.1. NCBI lineage: Eukaryota > Metazoa > Ctenophora > Tentaculata > Lobata > Bolinopsidae > Mnemiopsis > Mnemiopsis leidyi. The sequence continues at coordinate 288,871 of JH152664.1, read as the reverse complement.
TGATATGAAATTGGCACCTGTAAAACTAAAAGTATATAATAATTGATCATAATTTAAACTAACGTTGCCCGTTGGCGCTTGATTACGTCTACACTCTATATTGTCTGAAGTACCTAACGCCAATTAATGTTGGAACTGAAAAAAATCTCGAAAGAGATGAATTAATCAGAAAATAAATTGCACCTTTAATTCAAATTGAAACGAAATTCTAACATGAAATAAATCTCAAATTTCGGGTATTATAAAAAATGTTAATATAAAATATCTTCGTATAAAACTCGATTTTATATAAAATACATGATATTGTATAAAATCTATACACTTCATAATACAGAATATTACTATGATTGATCAAAAGCTAAGAAAATATTATAAAAACCCCAATAGAAAAAGATAATTATTAATATGCAAAAATTAATAACCCAATAAAAAAGCCAATATGATACAGTACAAGGTACTATGGTAGGTCCATTTGATTTCAATATGAATTTCTCCATAGTATATTTTTGTCAGGATTCAGCTCTGATACTAGACCCATGTCACCGAGCACATAGTTCTGCTTGTCTTTCAGTCGTTTTCTCATTTCCTTTTTGCCCACAATCGCAGACAAAACCTCCTAAAAGAGTGTCACGTGTAAGAAGATATCGAACATTAAAGACATTCTATTAAGTAAATTTTCGGCACCAATGTAAGAAATAACCGCAAGTGTAGTAATCCCAAAACTAATATGTTTAATTTCATTGCTAATGCAAACCATATCCAATCTGTTTTCCTCAATCAAGTTCCTGAGAATGATGTAACCTTCAGGGGCACTTTCCAACTGCCCCGTGAAATACTTGAGATTGTTTGTCATCGTTTGATCACCTGCAAATATAACGTAAAAACTACAAGACAGAAGTAGGAGTATTTTGTATAACAAAACAGTGTTTGACACCTATATAGATACCGAGGCAGTATCTTGCTACTGATTGGTCAACCGCTGTCACAGGCACTATTTGAATTTTTGTTATTAATTAACAATTGTATTTAATTCTATGTCTATTGTCGAATAAGACAAAAGTACAAGCACTATACATTGAAACATTAACATTTATAACAAGTATTTCAAGCCGGGTCAGATCAGACAACTGAGAACTTAGCTTACCTGAATTCAAAGACAGGTACTCTGTAGCAATTTGATGAGCAAACACGATATCTTTAATCTGGTAGGCGCTGAACTGCAGATAGTTGAGCAACTTAGGGAGATAATCCTCGCTTAGATCAGGCACCATCTTGTCGTGCTTCTCCAGACATTTGTACCGACACTCCATCACATCTTGGTACAGCCTCACAAACTGGTCCTGGAATGTGCTGGTGTCGTTCAGGTCCGGCTGTTTCTTGTCGGCATACTCATCGTAACCCGTAGCACAACGTATCTTGCACTTCTTTGTCTCTTCTATGTACACTGAGAAGTAATAATATTACATTTTTTTTAATTCTAAAGTTTCAGGGCAACTAGATATCAAACACTTCAATGTAACATAAAAAGTATTGCAACTCAAAAGCATTACAGATAACATCATGCTAAAGTCAAATATATCCATTGTAACTAACAACTAAGTGACTGGTTGAGATGGGTAGTAGCTGTCTCATAATCATGGTTCATGTAGGAGCGTACACCCATGTTGAATTCATCCACACTGTCCGGGAGCTCGTGAGGCAACATCCTAGACTTGTCCTTCACTTTCTTGCTGTAGAACTTAACATTTCCTTGCATCATCTCGCTGTCAGGGTTATATTTGAGGTTTATCAACGCAGCTTCGTATGCTGAGGTAAGGTCTCCCAGTTGATAGTAGGAATATTGCAGAAAACTGTAGGGCTTCCGAAATTTGAAATCTTTTATAACCTGAAGGATTACATCATGATTATGAGTATGACTATTATTATGTATTTTGACAGTAAGAAAAATTTGTTAAGTTTTAAACTTTTGCAACACGATCATTGATAACATATATATACATATTACTAAATACATTTTATATTTGACAGATTCATATCTTTAAATTAGGGGGGGGGTAAGATGACCACGATTTTTTGACCATTTGGCCTACGTCCGGGTGTCATGGTCAAATGGTCAAAAATTTTTGACCATGACCATGGCCAAAAATTTCAAAATTGCTGTGGTCAAATGATCAAAATTACCATTGACCATGGGTAAATTCCAGGGTGTCATGGTCATGGTCAATTTTTTTTGTACCATTGACCATGGGGTAAATTTCAGAGTGTCATGGTCATGGTCA
>JH152664.1:239374-258406 GCA_000226015.1 Mnemiopsis leidyi | reverse complement strand
ATTGTTGGCTCATCATCTGAGTGGTATGGCAGATAGCTGTTGCTGCTAGTTGAGGGGTAATAGTTGATAAGCACACTGTTTGGTGTGCTTTTCAGGTTCAACTTTGAGTCGAACGTTTGTATAATTGACTCAAGCACTTGGGGAATGGGTTCTGTGACAGCACTGCTCTTGGAGCCAACATAGGTGTAAGACTCTCCAAAACTCAAAACAGAATGCCCATTTTCTGGTTTGAACCTATTCTGTTCAACCTGTTCAGAGAGAAAGCTCATTGTCTGTTCAAGCAACTCACTATCTAGGAAGTTTTCCAAGTACTGCCCATAGGGTGGTTCAGGAGACACAAGATGTACTTTTGGAGGCTCTGACTCTGATCTCATTTCCACACTGCTGGGTTTATTGCTGAGATCCTGAACCTGCTGGCTGAGTTGGTTAATCTGGTTACTCAGTGATCCAGGCAGGGTTTTAGACACAATATCCGTGACAGACTCGGATATCTGCTGGAGAACAGAGCAGGAAACTGTACTATCATGCAAAGCTTTTCTATTTTTCACTGTGATATGGCTTTCAGGAGGGCTGAAGGGGCACTGGAAGCACCAAGGGCATTGCCAATGAACCATGATGGTATCCACTTGAGGTTTGATGGTATCCACTTGAGGCTCCTTTCAGGTTGGCACACGAGGTATGCCAGACTTGTTTGCAGGAGCAGCATTTGAGGTTCCAGTCTTTTCCTGCCGATGACTTGCCACACGGACAGACCACCTTGCCCCCTTTCTTCTTGGCCTCAAGTGATTTTGAGCCACTCAACTTATCTGGTAGCGGAGAAAGTGTCGAGGCAAAGGGGCTAAGAGGGCTCTCAGGTATGACAGTGGGTGATTTGGTCCCACTTCTTGGACTGGAAGCCTTGCCATCGTGGACTAGAGGACTGATGTTAAACCATTTTACAATATTATTTAACTTGGAACTTTATGCCCCTGGTTGGAAAAAGTTCCAAGTTAAATAATATTGTAAAATGGTTTTATACAAGGTAAGATAAGAGTAACTGTAACTGTGCAACGTTTAAATTTCTTGAAACTCTGAGTAATTAACTATATTTAAAAAACGGAATTGACAATATTCATGAATATTCCCAGGTGGGAAAAGTAGGAAAACTGATAAAGGCAGTGCGAGACAAACCAGATCATCTTGAAGGTTTCAGTACCTACACAATTACAAACTTGTTAGGAGCCAGTGACGAAAAGGTAATTTTGGCAATTCATAGGCTTTAATGCATATTGGTACTTAAAATTATTCTCTATTCCCTCTTTTATTTTAAAATAAAAGCTTGTATTTTTATATTGTATGTTTCAGATTGACGTATTGGCTCGACAAATTGTTGCAGAGTTAAACAAGAGTCCTCCTTACAAATCCCTGCTTCTTGGCTTCTCCTGCAAGAAAATACCACCATTCACTCTTATTCTGAATATCTTGAAGAATCTTGGGTTGAAATCAGTTGTTCATAATGCAGTTCCTCTACCAATTGCAACATAATAGATTCAACTATGTGTACCTCCTAAAAACATATCGCTGCAACTATATTGTGATTGAAAATGAGATTGCACTACCTGCCATAAATATAATTTCTAGAAACCTTCATTCTACCAAAATACTGGAAAAACAATTAAATGCATCAGCCAATTCTGTCAGATACCTTCAAACTTTTGGTAATGACAATGTCGAAGGGACTGGTTTTAAATCAAAGTTATTACATTTGCTTCGCCAACAAACAACTCAGTATGCTCTTTGGTTTCTTGGATGTATGGTTTTGGTGTTTGCTACCGCTGCAATTTCCCAAGATAACAGATACAGAAGTTCTGCTAAAAAGAGTGGGCATACCTCAGTGATGGACGCTGATCAGCTGGAGGTTGGTTCTTGACATGTAATAAACCTTATATTGAAACTGTTTAGCTTAAATGGGGGAAGGTGCCATTTGTCTGTGCTAATGAAGAGTCTATATGAAGTTGAACATATAGTAAAAATGAAAAATGCAAAAAAACAATGAGTAGACTAAGCAAACAAAAATGATTAAAGACAGGCAGAAAATCAGGCGAAACAGACATAATTGAGGACAAAATGGACATTATTTACATGTATTTATTTATTCAATATCTATTTAAACAGTTTATTCTGCAAATCTTTTAATGTAATAAAGAAAGGTATTTTTGGGAAGTGGTGAAGCTAGAAAACAGTGCTTTTGCAGATAGCTTTCAATTGGTTTAAATTTATGAACCACCCCAAAAATACCTTTCTTTTTTTGGTTTATTCAAAATATCTGCATTTTACAATACTCTCCATTTCAGTCACTGAAAAACATGAAAGAAGGAGGAGTAAAGGAAGACAAAAAAGGTCTTGACAGCGTCATGGAGGAACTGTATGACAAGCATGTTGCAAGCAAAGATTTGGATGATTGGGAAAATATTAGGACACCTAGAGCAGAGGAACCAGAGACTTTAGATGCTAATCAGGCCAAAAGAGCTGCTATCCTAAATAGAAGAAGTGAAAAGGAAGCCAAGGCATTTACATCAGAGGACTATGGGAAAATAGAAGAATCAGATATTTCTTTTGATTTTGGAGTGGACAATGACCAGGATAATGTTGGAAGATCTGGTATACAAACATCCAGCAAAGGCATTCAGTATAGATATAAGAGAGTTGGGGGTGTGCCATTAAACCAGTAAATTTTTTAAAGAAATTAGAAAATGATAATTTTGATCCCCAAAAATATAATCTGTGTATTACTTGTCTCATCTAAGCCTGTTAGTTAGTACATACATAATTTAACAAACCATGCACCATTGATTACATTTTAATTGAGAGACCAATGTCAACATCATTTGATATGACTTTCAGGCTCAGTTATGATTAATTATTAACATTCTGCATTCATTATCCCAAATATGTACCTAGTATTCAAAATGCTAAAACTTTTACTTCAGTGTTTTTCTCCCCGACCTGAACTAAATGAGCTAACTAGCAACAATTATTTTAGCAGCTCACGTTTCTACCTACAACATGAAAAGATTTGTCACAAAACCTTCAATCTTGAGGGTTAGGGTTGTACTGCACAGTTTGGCTGCCACTGGAGAGACCACATTTTATTGGTAAGTAACACTTGTCCAGGTTTTCATCCATTGTTGAGATCTTATATGTAAAAGTTTAAATTCAAGGGCAGCCTTCTTGAAGCAGTAGTCTTTCTTTAAATCATACAAAATGACTTGCAGGAAGCCAGAGAAAGACAAGGCGGAAATAAGGAAGATTATGTTCGACAAGGTAGCAAAATGTGACTCAGTGTTTGTCGAGGAGGCAGAGCTGAGAAGGTTGCTGCCTGGTTTCTTAGAGATAAACAAGCGAGAAGACGTTTGGCCAATAGACTTTCAGAATGAAGCAAAAGCAGTTGATGTGGATGACAAACCGTTGCGGAGTGTTGGTGATAAAGTACTTGAAAAGAGAGGTATCATTCCTCCTCGTCCTCACAGAAGAAGGACCTGGTTGGGACATGGAAAGAGGCCGCCTTATTTGTTATGGAACAAGATAGGGGATGGTATATGAAGGTGGTTTTATAATTTTGTAAGATATCAAAAACGTTTCATTCGATTGGTAGGTACTTTTAAGTTATTTTTGATTTAGGCACTTGACAATGTGTTGACATGCTGCTTCATGCTAGGTGACATCAGAGGGGCCTAGAAAAGGGGTTAACATTATTTTACTGTAAAATAGAGTTAACTTGTAAAGTAAAGTGGAATGTAAGCAAACAATCCTTAAGATTACATTTCTTCTCCAAATCAAAGCCTAATGTTGCCACCTCCACACAACAATATTTTATAATTTGAATGCTAGCCTAGCCAATGGCTATCAACCATTCAGCAGCTAATGTTTTAGTCCAGTCCGATTGTGAATATAAAATTTGATATTTCTAGACAGTTAAATTGTTATTTAATATTGATGTCGGTGCTTCAGATAAAATTAGTTTCTCTTTCGTGACCGATTCATGATTTTAGTGATCTATTTACTCGAATGTGTTATTCTCAATATTTAATGCAATATCCATAATTATCAATAATACTAATTTCAAAAAAACATAATGGACACTTTTAAGTAATATTTCAAAATATTATAAACAGGGATAACGAATACATGTCATGCTAAAGACAAATAGATAATACAACTCCCAAAAACCACGAAAATGTGCACAAAGATCAAAATACCTGCACTGACACTGTCTAGATTATTCATTAGAACTAAGCCCAAAGTTTCAACCGTGCTCTGTGAGAGAACTTACAACAACAATGTTAGGGTTTTTTGCCCTCACAAAGGATATAAGCAACAAAGGTTATTAAGTTTGTTTGTTTGATTTCTTTTTACGATAATATCTTTGAACTGATGGTGTTGCAAAATACCTAGAGGATTAATTAAAAATATGACATACTGTCATTACTTTAGCTTTACCTGTTACTCAAACTACAGTTTTAACAGTATTTTCTGCGTCGGTTCAAAAACTAAAAGTCTAATGTGAGAATATTATTAATTCAGAAAGGATACTGGTGCAAAAACTTATCTATTGGGAATTTCCACTTTGGTGGCGGCATCTTTTGGTGATTTCTCTAAAGAGGATGAATGGGAGAAGCACATAGATGATGAAATGAAACAGGAGGAATTGAAGAAGCGCATAGGTAAAGTTCCTATTTACGCATTGTTTCAGATTAATGAGTTTTTCCTCCTTTGGTGTGAAAAATACCTTATCTGTTGTTTTCCCTGGCCTGTTTAACTCTTTTTTGTCCTCTGTCAACAAACAGTGCCCAATAGAATCGCCTTATTTTCTTTCCTCTTATGACAAGGATAGTAGGGATCAAACAGGTGCTTAAAAAAGGGAGCACTGATGTAGTAACAAATCGAACCATAACTGTTACACTTGATGAGGTTTCTGGTATTGGATGTCCAAGAACAAGCAACACTATGAAGTAAGGAAGGTAGCACAGAACAAAAACAAAAGTCAGCCAGAAAACAGTAACAGTAATACCACGGCTTTTTGTGCTTTTTCTTCCGGCTTTCGTTCTTAGGAGACTGTAGGATGTGATAAGAAGAGAAATGATGGAGAGACAAAGAGGGATTACGAATGGTATTCCTTCTATTAGGATCGTGTTCAGTGTCGGGTTGGGTAGCGTTTCTAGTAACGTGTGCACCTCACACAGCACTTCTTTCCCAACGAAAGGTTGAAGAAAAAGTTCTGCTATTTTACTTTGTTCCAGCATGTTGTGATAAGTGACATTTAAACCTGTTGCATTCATGCCTGAGCCAAGAACACAGTAACCTTTTGAATTTTTCATCAGAGTAAACTTCAGTTCTACCCCTACAATCACAACCCAAAAACAAAAAACAGCAAGAACTGCCGCAAGAGTGGCTTTGTAGGATACTACAAAGTGAGGCTTTACGATATTAATCGTTCTGACTGTAGATATGACGAGACTGCTGAACACAGAAACACGAAGTGACACACTGACCATGTAAAACTCCAATCCCACTAGTCCTTCTCCTATTTTGAGGCTTTTTGGTGAAATATAAAACTGTATGAGAATAGCGCCAACCAATAAGCCACCTATACCGGCCGCAAAATCACAAACACTGTTGATGGTGTACAGCGCTGGGTATAGTTTTTTATATTTTGGAAGGTAAAAACCCAAAATCACCATGTTGCTTACAATAGCAGCAAGTCCAACAACAAGTATGATAACAAGGAGGATGAGAATTGTTGTTCTGTTTTCTGAGAATATTTTGAGGTATGAGTTCATCAGGTCCGAGGTCATTTTCTTCAAACTGCAATGTATTGTCGTTTCATATAGAGGTATTTGGCAACCTATTATTAGTTAATTCTGAGCTAGTGAATGATTTAAGATTCAATTTCTCATTAGTTTTCACAGAAATAAAACTTGGGTAATCTATTGGTGACATTTTCATTACAAATAGAAAAATTCCAGGTAGTTTGTTTAAGGGGTGCAACATGCAATCGTAAGAAAAAACTTGAAGTATTATAACATTCGAACATGATAAAAATTGGAGGTACAACAAACTACAGCAAGATTGACAAAAATGGAACTACAAAATGGCTGAGGTATAGGAACACAAAGCATGCGGCAGCATTAAACAATAAACTTTACATTGTATGTGTTAGACAATGTAGGTTTTATACCATGAATAGTATATTTCCTTAAGTATTTACAACGATAGCAGCGTGGTACCAAATATAGATGTTATAATTGATATCCAGCTGGGTTGCCACCAACGACCTGGAAATAATTAAGGAGGGTATTCTGTCTGCAAGTGAAAGTCTAGCACTAATCAGACGGCTGGAATATTATACCTTACTATAACATAAGTACAGAACTGAGCATCACCAGCCATCTTGCGAGTGTGGATTGTGGAAACTGTAAATGGAAGTATCGAATATCATACAATTGCAAACGAAATATTCCCCTCGTGTCGTAAGCTCAATGAGTACTTTATGAAGTGTGTTGAAAAATTTGTTATTTTACAATCAAGTTACTCTCTCTGTGTAATTGCTCTCTATAAAACTTCTATCTATGTAATTACTCTCTATGTAATTATTCTACATAAAATTACTCGAGCTATGAAATTACTTTCTATGTCATTACTCTACATAAAATTACTCGAGCTATAAAATTACTTTCTCTGTAATTACTATCTATGTAATTACTATCTATGAAATCGAATATCTGGCTTCTGTTCATTACTTCTAAAAGAATTGAGCTATAATCATGATACTTGCCCAGATTAAAAGTTTAAGTTCGTTGAGCCCTGCTGAGCTTATCATGTATAATGATATTATTCTAGTTGTTAAATTCAATGTTGTAGTAAAATATTGATTCACTATAATGTGGTTAAAAGTTCTGTTTCTTACTACAAAATAGTAATCCGTTGTATTGGTAAAGAAATAAAATGTAAATTGCATTATATACTAAGCCACAAAAAATTGATCTATGAATAACAAAATAGGTATCTTGCATGTCAAAATAGGAAAGCAGCTCCTATTGAGTATTAGGCATGAAAGTTGGAAAATTTCCTCTATCAAATGCTTCATTGTACTTTATGTTTGTAATGTAATGATAACCTTGTAATGCAGTAATGTTACTGACCTACCAAGAAAGGTAGTCTGAATTTTCTGATGTATTTGTAAGTTCTTGATACAAATTTTGTATCAAGAACTTGACTTTCGCATCAAATCGGCCATTTTGCCCTAGAAAAATAAAATTAACAACGAAGTAAGATCCATGATTGTATTAACTAGGTCAGTCTGATAACAAAACAGATAAGCAAGACCCCAACTTGCCAGTGTAAAATATTTTTAACCTCTGCACTTCAGGTATGTGCACAATGCACCTGCATCAAGCTGAACCACATCTCGCTAAACCACACTTCCAGGAGGCCTTTGAGGTAATTTGATTACTCTGCTATGGACGGTTTTTGCGGAAATTGCTTAAAAAAATTACTATATTTATCACACGAGCTTGCGTGTGTTATTCAGACATCAAATGAGCTTGCGAGCTCATTTAAGCATTGCAGTAATGACATATATTCAATCACCAAATACGATAAGAATTAGTTTGCATCAATTATTCTAACTGTTTCAGCTGTTAAAAGACGATCTGTCCAGAAAAAGAGGAACCCCAATTCCGAACTTAAAGATTGTATACCTAACAGATCAGCTGGGAAACATAGCGTTACAACTAGAGTGGTGCGTACTACAAAATACATACTTCTCTGACGATCCCTCTTCTAACACACTGTTAAATAGAGTTCTGGTTTAGGAGTATCTCTTGATTTTGGTTACTTACAGTATTTTCTGTGACTAAATACCTTATAGTTGTAAATTATCTCAACTAATTTCAATCTTACAACTTCAGCTACAGAGAAGCAATAGATTTGTACATGGCTACTATAAACGGTTTTGCTCTGAATGGGATAGAGCGCAGTAACCGGACCGTCACTGAGCTCTTTCTCAAGATCGGCCAGATCTACGCCATTTTGGGGGAGTTCAAACTCGCTGAAATGACTTTTCTGTAAGTTGTGTATTAAGATGTGAAAATTTAGCTCGTTTTATTGCCTCCGCGAACGACACAATGAAAGTGTAGCTGTCATATTAAAATGTTATGATATTAAATGTTTTGCGTCCTCTAGATACCAATTATTTAGTAGAAAGAATTTATTCGTTAATTTTTACTTCGTTTTCAGTCACTGTGTCGGAGTTACGACGTTGGAGCTTTCCAAGAACGACAACCCTAAAAACCCTAGAGTTATTACGTTAGCAGGTAAGTGTCTGGTCACATGACCTCTGTCTAACGTGCTGCCCGACGGAACTGCATAACTTCTTGACATTAATACAAATACCTTAATTTGTGAGCGAGTATTGGTCTTAAAATACAGTACCTTAAAATTTGATAGTTTGGAAAAATGTTCACTTTTTTTAAATTGATCAACAAGTACACTCTTCTAAACAATGTGATTAATGATGGTTGTACAGTGTTTAACACATGGGTGCTAATATCTTTTAATCAAACTCGCTTTTAAGTATTGAGATAAATTCCCTTTACTTAGTTTTTGGCCTTAACTGAAGCTGCTGAAAGTTGGCCCTTGAAATAGCAAGTCTCTTAAATTTCAAGTTATTATGTGCACGAATTTTCCCTTAACAGATTAGTGCTAACAGTTAAGTGCTAACAGTAAGTGCTAACAGTTAAGTGCTAACAGTTAAGACCTAACTTATCCCCGTACCAGGGCTAGCTTACGAGGGTCTGGGTAAACTGTACCTGTCAATGAACCTCCCTGAGAATGCGCTCAACATGTACCATCACGCTCTTCAGTTTGCTGAAACGTAAGTAACAACAGATTCACACGTTTGTTTGTGAGAATGACAGTGACAAAAACTGTGTTATTTAGTTGTTTTACTAGGCACTGCTTCGGTAATTTCATGTTTGGGATAATTGACTTTGTACTCAGCATTTTCGGGGTTCAGCCAGAAAGTTTTTCTGTCATATAAAAGCGATTGACTTATTTGCAGTTTAATTCGACCAATAAATATCGAGTAGTGCAGTTACATTGAACAAAAATTCCTCCTTAAGAATTCTTATGTCTGTTATCCTTGCAAAGACATTAAATGGTTAACCTTTTTATAAGATTTTCAAGCGATTGTCGTTTCAGGATTTTCCATCCACATGATCCTCAAATTCCCGTCTTGTTGAACGACCTTGCTACCGTCTATGAAGCTCTAAACGAGTGAGTTTTCACTTTTCAAAGTTTCTGATTATTCCTGTTCGTGAAAAATAGGTCTTTTTGTTTAACTAACAATTATTGCCGATAATTGTTGAAGAATCAAGATGTGTGTGCCATTGTTAAGTATTAACTACATCGATATTGCGCCACTATTTCTCTTTGTCTCCGCTATTACTTCTTAAGATACATCTTTTTCAGTTATGATCAAGCTTTGGAAACTGTCGAAAAAGCGATATCAGCAGCGAAAATAGGGAATCCTTCTACCATACCCTCCATAATGTGTAACAAAGCCACTATTTTACTTTTTAAAGGTAGTTGTACCAGCTTTTTCTTTTGATTCTACTCGGTTCTTTACTCGCTCGGAGAAGATTAGCGATCTTACCCAATACCCCCTCCCAGTTCCCACCTCTACAAATCTTCTGCTCAAGACTCTTTTCTTAGTTACCGCGATACGCGCGCAGCTGGCGCTAAAATCACATGCGTTTATTGTGATTAAAGTCTAATTTGTCAACATTTCACAAAACCACACAATTTCATATTCAAAGCGTGTAGAATTTACAGTCCACGCTTCCATCACATTTTAAATGTTTGTTCAGGTGAACTTAAAACTGCACGGCAGCTATACGAAGAGTTGGTCGAGACTTGTAAAAGATTGTACGACTCAGAAACATTGAGAGAGGTTCGTTTTATTTTACCGGCGATTTTGTATTTCTGTATGCCATTTAAAATTAAGCCTCGATTTACTTACCTTTTTTATACTTTTTGAAGTTCGGCAGGGCTTGCATCTGGAATCAGCGTCAAGCGCATACGCCATTTCCCGCCACAGCACACCAGTCCAGTAGAGAGTTGCTGTAAGGGGGAGTGTACCCTGGCACCGGTGGCCTGTCCGGAAACTGATCAATGAATCCACCGAGTGCAACTTTAAAAGGCTTTAGTTTGGTGTGGCTGTTGACACTTCTTGGTGATAGATTCAATAATCGGATAGCTTTGATTCAAAAAGAGTTATCATAAGCAGTCGAGTAAGACTTCTGTGCCCGATGATTGTACTTTGGGATTGATATTTTGATTCCAAGTCTTGAGGAGTAGTAGGTCTCCAATCCGATGTTGTTGGGAGCCTTATCATTCAACCTCTTCCGCACATAAATTATTGAATACCTCTCTCTCTCCTCCGCTGTAGAGAAAGCAGTTTGAGTTCCTCGAGTCGCTCCCAGTAATCAAAGTCGCACATACCTTTGACCGTCCTGGTGAACTGTTTCTGTACATTCTCGATAAGCTGAATGTCACCTATCTTAGCAGGGTTCCACAGTGGGCAACAATACTCCAGCTTGCTCCTCACAAGGGAATTAAACAGTGTGATCATGGTGACAGCTGATCTGTCCCTGAAGGCTCCAAGTACCCATGCGGCCATTTTCTGCGCTTCAGCTGTCATCTTTATCTGTACATCTTTTAAAAGTAAAGTCCTAAAACGGAACTTATAATGCTTTGACTGTTAAATATCTCAGGTTAGAGCAAACATGAAGATACTGGAAGAAAAAGAGAGAGCAATGTCAAACAACCCCCACCGCTAACAAAAATATAAATTTAACGTATCATGAGTTGAGATTTAACGTATCATGAGTTGAGATTTAAGAGATGTAACCAAACTGGAAAGCTTATTAATTTATTACAGTCTGTTGCTTTTTTGCGGTTTATTATTTTTTATTTTGTTACGGCCATATCTTTCTAGTACTGAGGATTTATATCTGCGGATTGCGGTGAAATAATAAATCATTTTCTGGATACTTTGTATTACTATAAACCGTCTCATTTCATAATTGTTCAATGCGATGACATAAATACATATCTTATTTATTTGTTTTAACTCATACCACACTTCTAATTAAACTTATCACCCAAGCTACAATGACATGAGTATGTCACATGAGGGCGGTACGGCTCAACATCACCACCAATTTCCAGTGTACTAAAGTATCTCGCTGCCAACGTAGTTAAAGTTCAGGAACATCTACAGCTTCAACATGCTTTATCTTGAAGACTACCTCGAAAGTGAGTTTCTATCTTGTATCTTTTAACATTGTGGTTTTTATAGAGATTGTATTTTTGGCGAGGTGTAACAAATCGTTTATATCACGTGACAGCGTAGCTCGATAGATTTTGGTTGTATCAAACTTGTAACTGATACAAAGCGTCATGACCCTTCCCCAGAAATAACATTTTCACTTAGACTGACTTTAAAAGCGGTATTTCTGGTGAAAGTTGTTGATTTGTTTATCTAATCGTTTATCTTGTTGCGGAAGCTATTGACATGAACCAATCAACATAGAATGAAAAAAATAGATATTTATACCGTTGTATATAATATAGAAAATGCATGCCTACCTTTTGTCGTAGTAAACAGTTATTCATTGATTATTGATTACTTATTTTCCGTTCTATCATAACTTGACTTTTTTTAAGGTCGTACAATGTACTGTGTACCGTGCAGTGTGTTGCGTATGATGGTGTGTACGTCTGTCTGTCTGTCTGTGTTGTGTTTCTGTGTTGTGTGGTTATCTCTTGAGCAATGCTCAATGAGCATGTGGCATATTTTTTCCAAGTTGTAGTATTGAAAATTGTCCCCTTATACACTACTATAGTAGGTAAATTGAATGGAGAGGGGTTCTAAAATGTCAGACCCGAAACTCCTGCAAAAGTAAAAATCAAAATTTATAAATTTTGGTGTAGTGGTACTAGCACTCGCTTCCCACGCCGAAGACCGGGTGTTCGAAACCCGTCCGAGGCAGGCAGTCCAGGCCACGAAGCTGTGATTGGTACAGGATTTAACCTGGAATTTAATCTCGTAGGATATCAGTGACGCGAATCCCACTTCGGTGTAATGTCTATTCCATTCAGAATGAGTTTGAACTTGCATATCAGGTGATAATGAATTCTGCTTGGTACTCACCAGCTCCTTAAAATGTCCGTACACGGAATATTTCGGAAGTTGTACGAGTTAAATTTTTTATAAAAACTGATTATCCTTAAGTTATGTAATATCTAGTCACATAACGTGTAAGTGTGAAGTAACATGATTTACACCTCGAGCATAGCGAGTGGCGTAAATCTCATTATTCATCGAAGCCGAGGCTTAGTTGAATAATGACATGTTTTCGAAAAGGGCGAAATTAGCAGTGCGGGTAGTTGCTAGTAATAACAAGACGAAGGACGCTCTCTCATATCACTAATTTGCAGAAAGTGTTAGGTAATACGGCTAAAACTGTAAAAAATAATAGCAAAAGGGTGATGTAATACGGCCAATAGTGTGAAAAAGGGTGTTTTGATACGGCCATAAGTGTGATGTAATACAAAAAAGGTGATGTAATACGACAAGAATGTGCAAATAACACGTTTTACTTAACCGGTATAACACCATCACGCGGCTAATAATATTGGATTTGAGCAAGCTTGCAAAAAGTCCAATTTTTTCCAAGTTTAAAGGTGTTAAATATCTTCGTTAAGGAGCTTCATTTGGTTCTGAACGTTGAACCACAATTACTTACAGTTCTAACGATTCTGATTTGCCGTCGTCTTTTTTGTGAGTATCACCGGTACCGGGTCATTCAATAAGCAAATATTGCCCAAACACTACAAGACATGATTAAAATCCGAAGACTTATAAATGGAGCGAGTATTATAAGCACTGAGTTTTGATTCGCATTTTAGATGCTAACCCGATCACGAGCCCTGTATTTTCACCAACGTGTATCTCGATACTTACCTCCGAGCGGTATCCTGCAGTGTTGCTCACTAGCTGCAGTCCCGGGGGAGGCGCCTCGCCCCTCGGGACACGGAACACAGGAAGTTAGCATCCCTCCGAGGGAAAAGTGATGTTCAGGACAGTCCTGACATCCAGTTTGAGTGTTTAGAAAGTGTCCTCCCGTACAGGGCACTGAAGAGTTTCAGTTATACTTCTCATATCAGACAACTCTGGCCTTTTAGCATAATGATATAGTCATGATTACTCTTAGTCTAGAAATAATCAAGTCAAAGAGAACAATGAAACAGTTTCATTTATGAACTCACTCCAAGTGCAGTCTGATTGGGAAGTTCCACTTCCCGCTGCCACTGATTTCCCTGTGGGACAGTTAGAACAGGATGAAGTAGTTCCACCAGAACTGTAAGTACCTTCACTGCACTGTCTACAACCTTGTACCTGGTCTAGGTAGTGGGCCGCAGAACAGGGGACTGAAAATATAATGAAGATCTAATGTCTGAATAAATTTTGTCGATAGCCTCTTGGACACTCTTAGCCTGAGCGTTGACATAGATTTTAAATTAATTTTAAATTTTGAGAAAGCTTACTCACTCCAATAACAATCTGACGCAGTTCTGCCATCTCCCGCGCCCACAGTTTTTCCGCTTGGACACTTAGTACAGGAAGAAGTTGTGCCTGAAAATAAGAAAAGTGTTTCAAATATAGATAGGGTGACGCGTGTTTACTCCAAGAATCACATTTTCACATTTTGAAAAAAACTGATACAGAACTGACATCAAAATTCATTCAAAAGATCTGGACACAGGGATAAAGGGTATAGACATGCTTATTTCGCTGAAAGTCTATAATCTGAAAAGTAAGGACCGGCGGAGTCGGGTATGATCCAACGATTTTTCATCATCAGATTAAAGTCGTATCCCGATTGAGCCACCCGACCTGAACCTAATGGCAAGATAATGAACTATAAACTTTCTAAATTGACTTTTTTCAGTGGAAATCGTGCCGCTCAAATATCTGCATAGCACAAGTCTTTATGCGGCAAATTTTATTTGAACTGCGATAAGGTTTTGTGTGTAAAATAGGGACTTTTTCGTCAGTTTTATGATGAATAGGACTAATAGAGTCTATTAGTCCTATTCGCATAAAACTGCCGATAAGGATTTAGAAATATGTTCCTTTTTACCCCAAGTCTGGACTATTTTGAACTTTGAGTTGAAAGGCTGGTGTATCAACCCACTGAGCTATATTCGAATTCTTTAATTTTTTATTCTAATATCAAAATTCACTGAATAACATGCCTCCAAGACTGTAAGTTCCAGCTCCGCAAGTTCGACATCCTCTAGACTGGTCCAAGTACTGAGCACCACCGCATGGTACTGTTAAGAAGTTATGTAAAGTTGTGATAACAGTCATTTGAGGGGAACTAAGCATACATAGCTCTACTATTATTCTAATCGTAAAGTTATAAATAAGCAGTGTTTGAGATAAATAAATTGCCATAACTTACTCCAATAGCAGTCCGATTGGGAAGTTCCACTTCCCGCTGCCACTGTTTTCCCTGTGGGACAGTTATAACAAGAAGAAGTAGTTCCGCCAGAACTGTAAGTACCTTGACTGCACTGTCTACATCCTTGTATCTGGTTTAGGTAGTGGGCCGCAGGACAGGGGACTGAAAAGTGGAAAATCAGGTAACATGAATTGGATAGGAGAGATAAATCCCAAATTCGGCAGAACACATTGTTTAACCTGACTTTGAGACTTTCTTTTATTATGCACCTAACTTTACTTGCCCCAAGTACAATCACTGAGAGTTGTACCATAAAACTCATACGTATCTACCTAACTTTACTTACCCCAAGTTCCATTACTGAGAGATGCACCTTGAAACTTATACGTATCTTCCTAACTTTACTTGCCCCAAGTACAATCACTGAGAGATGTACCGTAAAACTCATACTTATCTACCTAACTTAACTTACCCCAAGTTCCATTACTGAGAGATGCATCTTGAAACTTATACGTATCTTCCTAACTTTACTTACCCCAAGTACAGTCACTGAGAGATGCACCTTGACCAGAAGGTACGGTTTTACCAGTAGGGCAAGAAGTACAGCTGGTTTTAGCTCCAGAAGGAGCGTAAGTGCCTTTAGCGCAATCTTTACATCCTGTTCCTTGAGCCAAATAGTGTCCCCCATCACATGTTAAACATCCGTAATTAACCTGACATGAATATGTCTATAGTTATATTTGGTTACCTTGTTAGTTGTCACTGAACAAACATTTACTAGCCATCGAATGCTCATGAATATACGGTCATACAAATCAGTCAAACCTCCAATTTCTTCGATGACCCCCAACAGGGATCACCGTAGAAAGCGCCTGCTGCGGTGTTGATTGAGCAGCTCAATCGGTTGTTGCAGTGATTAGCTGTCTGTGCTGGTGCATTTGCCCAATCGGTGCAAACAATATTGCTAGGTGCGTAGTATCTGGCAGAAGTAATGATCACGTATGCAGTGTTTTGGCAGGTTATCGTGAGAATGTTGTTTTGCCAGGCTTCTGTGTCTGCAGTTTTAACTTTTGTCATGATATTTTTTGTAATAATTTTAAAAATTTTTACAAGATACTTCCTAAGTAGATTTATCGATATTCACCATTAATTTTACAATTGAGAAGTCAAAGTACTTCGGTTGGGTCTTATAGTTTTCAATACTTACAGATTCCTTCCAAGGATTGCTGAAGAGCGATCAGTAGAAGTAGCATCAACAGAGAATTAGAAAATTCCTTTGACATCTTTAAAAGTTTAAAGTTTTACCGTAAAGAAATAGAACTATGGTAAATTTCAAATCACAATCACTTAGAAGAAGTTGATAGGCAATTTTAATTTGTTTTTAAAATTATATCATGGTACAGATTCGTTGAAGAATCAGTATTAAAAGCAGTATTATAAGCTACATCAGTGAACAATATGATATAATATTCAATTAGGCAACATGCACAGTATAGTAATTTGGGGGGGGGGGGTGGGGTGTTCAGGCACTGATCATGACCATGGCACCCTTTGGTCGCAGAAACCCCGGAATTTTTAACATGTTCATGGTCAAAATAGACGTTTAATTGTTAAATTTCGTGGCAAAAGTTTGGATTGACCAATTGACCATCAAATTGAATTTCGGTCATGGTCAAAATTTTGACCATGTAATTTAGAACTTGGGCCATGGTCATAGTAAAAAATCTTTAACCATTGCATTTGAGCAGGATACCCGGGCGTGGGCCAATTCGTCAAAATGGACGTGCTCGTTCTGGGGGCGGGGCACTGACAATGACTATGACTCCTTGAAATTTGTCCTATTTTTAATGGCCAAATAGCCACAAAGACGCCGATATATTTCTATGGTCTTAGAACATATATCTGAACCTAGTGTTTGAAAATCTTGGTCAACTCAATGCCCCCTTCTCATTAAAATAAAGTTATTCAAAAGAGGTCATCAAGCTCATCGATTTTATTATCAAGAAAAGTAAGGCAACTAAGTTAAGCAAATATCTGACCTTCAGGCGATCTCCTGCTCAGTAGGCCAGGGGCTCCATCACAGGTGATCATAGAATTTTAAATAACGCACAAACTGCAGTACCTACTCCCACGGGATCCTTACTATTTGTATGAGAATAGCCCAGACTTAACGAAAGGTGGCAAGAATTGCTACAAGCTATATCGTACTTTTGTAAACAAAAAAGGTGGCAAGAATTGCTACAAGCTAAATCGAACTTTAGATTAGGCCCTTCAGGATATTAAAGAACACTTCTAAATTCAGAAAACATCATCCCAACAATTGGACCATCACTAAGTTATAAGTCTGTTTTATACTCTTCCCATGACGAGAGCGCTAAAATATTATATATGACTAAAGAAGTGCACCTCATGAAATGATTGCTCCTCATGTAGACTTCAACAGTAAACAGTACTTCAGGGGGCATGCCAGGACGGTTGATAGCGAATAAGAAGTAGGGTATGAAATATTTCAGTTTGACCGTGACAGATTTATTATAGCGTTTTTCTATATTCAGAATGTTTAAAATCGTGCATAGCTTGCATAATTTTTGCAATGGTTTGGTCTGAATTTTTATAAGGGGGTGGTCTGAGATTGGCTACAGAAGAAATGCTTATGAAAAATATCGATTCTCTAAACAGCAAGGTTCCCGCTACTGCAGTTTAAGGTTATAGAACCTCTTCAGACAAATGACACTGCAATATCTTCTAGAAATCGATTCACACTGATGTTGTGCCAGCATTGCATTGCCATGTGTCAGATCGACAGATCACTATCCTTATATTATTCTCAGAGCCAAAAATTGTTGGAGAAGACGAATCCTCGGCACGCTTTAAGATTAGCCGAATGTTTGCATTGTGGTACCGACCGTTCCTAGAGCGCTGTGTTTAAACATAGACAGGACCGAGAAATGAACGAAAGTTATCGAACATAAAACTCTCATTGTCGTGACCAAGATAGCTCCAAACAAACAATCATCCTCCTAAGATTAAATTTAAATGCATTAATTGTGTTGTTATGAGTTCCGGCTATTCTAGATAAGCGTTGGATAGGACGCTTATAGGCTTACCTACACTGCAGTAGTGCAGTACACTGTAAAACACATATGTTGTACTGGGCTCAGACGTCAGTACCAAAACTGCAGTACACTGTAAAACACACATTATACTGGACTCAGACACCAATTCACTAACCAGATAATAGTCTGGTTACAAGTGGGGAGGGGACTTTTTCAGGTCCTCATTTCGAGCAAGCTCGACTCCCAGAGGTGTGCACTGATTGTTAACGGGTGTGTTATGTTGTTGTGGGTGGGCCGAGAATCAACCAAGCTACATGATGTGTACGGGGCAGATACTTGAACGGACACGATTTCCACTGATAGTCAATTTAGAAAGTTCCTGGACCGGCACCGTGCCGGGTATGTTCAGACAACCTCTGCACTGTCTAGATGATTGCTCTAGTAAAAGTTTTGACAATAACCAAGCACCCTGGGATTTCCCTGGATGAAAAAGTTTTTACCATCACCATTGTAACCATGATTGTAATTTCTTAATATGCCTTACGGTCATTGGAAACCGGTCAGAGTTTGCTACTATATTGTATAGCTGAAAGCGCGGTGTCAACCTACACGGACCGCCCTTATTATATCTTACCGATCCCTGTTTACAAATAACAAGCCGTGTAGCAGGGGACCAGATAAGGCTAAACCGGTAAACGGGCATAGTTAAACACCGTACTTCCATTTGGCCGAATGTCAAAAAAACATGGTCCCTCCCATCCCCTCCCCCAAGGTTGATAACTGAACAGTATAGCATACATTGTAGTTTACTGAAAAATTTTAGGAGCGTTTTGTTTGGACATTTAAGCCAGGCCTCCGTCAGTTTTAACTTATCCTGAAAATATTTCATCTGATTTTAACTTTTTAACAAGAACTCTTCTCAGTGATCGAGCAGTTGCATCACGATCTGCGATACCAGTTTCAGTTCATGCATGATCTTGATTCTACTGTTCACCAAGAAACAGGTAAGTTTCATGCACGATCTTGATTCTACTGAACACAGTACTCAAGATCTATAAATTACTTCTTGCCGAATTTCCAACTAAAATAGATTTAAATATTTGTGGATAAATTAATAAATATAAAGTTTTTCTCAATATCCAATAGGCGAGGTTCAGCAAGAAATATCGGTGTTTTGTGAAAAAGCAAAGAAGATGACAAAGGAAGAATGGGAACTTGAGCAGCAGCCAATTCTAAACGTGAGAGTTATTAACATTAACATTAACATAACAGTTATTGAGGGTTCAATAGATATTTAGGTTATAAATAGGCCTCTGTCTCCTAAACGTGAGAGTCATTGAGGGTTGAATAGATATTTAGTCTGATTGTATAGTTACTTTTCTCTGTATGACTAAGAAATAGCG
>JH152664.1:211467-230968 GCA_000226015.1 Mnemiopsis leidyi | reverse complement strand
CCATATCACGTGGTGCGAACATTTTGTTCTGATAGGTTGGTTGTAGGTTGATAACCTACTGTCGCGGCCATCACGCGCTGTCACGCATTTCTGGCCTGGCGAAGAAATTCTAGACGCGCATCGCCCGTTGAATAGGTTGGATACCAAAAATCTGTCGTCTGATTGGATAATTACGTGATAATCGTTCAGATGGAGACCGATTCCTCCGCGGGAACAGCAGAGACGAGGATTTGATGACAGTGCTCCAATAAGGTAAGAGACAGAAACCTAGCACAGGAAATGGAGCTAGGAATGAAAACTTTTGTCACTATAATCAGACTTAGACTGAAAGATCAGGTTAAAGTTTCACCCAGAGACCAAGGTGTTGGGATATAGGGACAACTCGTGACCAACAATTTCCCCCTCAGGAGTCCTGCAATGTCAGGGGGTATATTTGCTATTGACAAGGAGTACTTCTTCGAAATCGGTGCCTATGATCCTGGGATGAAAATTTGGGGAGCTGAAAATCTAGAGATGTCTTTTAGAGTGAGTATGGGGAGGGGAAAACATTTGAACTTGAACACCATATGTTGATATTTGATCATCAGATGTTAAACATTTGAAGTTGAACATTTGAACTTGAACACCAGATGTTGAACATTTAAACTTGAACACAAGATGTCAGTTCTGTGAGTCGTAACATTTCGCAGTGGAATGGTAGTGATCTTATGATGACGGTGACTGAAATTTCTTCCGTAAACTCATACTTTCACTTTCAGATATGGATGTGTGGTGGTGCCCTGGAGATCAACACGTGCAGTTTCGTCGGTCACATCTTCAGAAGAACAGGTCTTGTCACGCAGGTACGTGCACCTATTCGTGACAACATGGTGTAGACATTTAAATCTTGATTCTGCACAATTCAAAGTTTGAGTGACCAAAACTTATGTCATCTGATTTAGTAATTTGGTGCTATTTAAAGTTAGTTTGAACTTTGAGTCCTGATTTGAATAATATTTTACAACCCTCGACCTGTTTTTTGTTAGATTTGATTATATTTGATCGGTTGATTATTCTTGGTGACTCTTGACTGAGATGTCTGTGTTTTATCCAGACAGTTACGGGGGAGACGGCATTGCAACAAAACACAAAACGAGTGGTGGATGTGTGGCTAGATGAGTACAAGGATGCATTTAATGCCGCAGGTATGTGAACAGATAAACCCAAACTTCGGTCACTTCAAATAAGATTCCATGAAACCATCTTGCAATCGGATTGTTTGTCCCCAAGTATAAACCAGATTGTCATAAAGTATGTAAATTCCCCCTCAGGCTAATATCCTGCACCAATACACAATAAAACACGACTATTCCCTCCCTCAGTCCCGAGCAACGAAAAGGTTGAAGGAGGCGATATAGTCTCCAGAGTTCTCCTCAGACAACGACTCAAGTGTCGCTCCTTTGCCTGGTACCTCCGAGAGGTGTTCCCAGATCAGCCCCGTCCCGAGAGAGACTTTGTGGGGCACGGTGAGGTGCGGGGACCTAGTGACGTGTGTCTGGACAACCTGGGACCAGGGGTCGGCCATCAGGTCGGGGTTTACTCCTGCCATGGCAAGGGACAAAATCAGGTGGGGTGATTTGTCGGGTTGAATTTGTCGCGGTGATACCCGACTCTCGCAGCTCAAAGTTCTCCTTTCGTTAAAACGGTAGACGGATATAATCTGATCTCGTCAAGTTTGAATAAAAAGTCACATGAATACAAAAAGTCTATGATCAATGACTTGAAGTTGTTAGCACTTCAATCTGCACTAAGGTCTAATGACTAATTATTAGTTTATCTATGACTTATTATTATATCTGCAGTTCTGGAAGTTGATGGCGAGCGGAGAGCTAGTGAGCGACAACCTATGCCTGGACGGAGACGGAGAAAACCCCAGGAAAATAGTCCTGTATGAATGTCACGGTCTCAGAGGGAACCAGCAGTGGTTTATTACTGAGGTAACGATTGAGAAAGAGAGGGAACCAGTATTGGTTTATCACTGAGAGTGAGAGTGAGATAGCACCAGGAAAAAACCTGAAAATTGGTTTAGATTTGTCTGTTAAACCATGAGTTGACTCTAAGTCTAATCGACTTATTAATTAAATTAAGGCTCTGCAATTACGTCAAGAACGAGCAACGACAAACTCTGAAACATTTCTATTCAGGATGATGTGGTTATGCACGGTGGAAGTGGAAAGTGTCTGACACACGATGGAAAATTTCTACAGCTTCTGCCTTGTGACATGACTGACGATAGATTTAAATGGAAATTCGGTGGTGAGTACTCTATCTCAATCCACCTTCAATTAATTCTATAAGTGATCACTACTTGGAAGTCCGCCGGACTGCCTGTTAATAATAAACCCGTTGAATTCTATAGGTGTACTTCAAGTTCAACTTGTAGTTGTATTGTCAAGATTTCTAATTCCGTTGAAAACACGGATTACACAATTTGACCTTCATCTTCGAACTTATTCGTGCCCTAGATTAAACGGTTATCAATATCAAACCCTATGAATATCATGTCATTTGCATTAAGGGTAAACTTTAGTGATACTGATGGCTGCAGAATTTGTGATTTGTTTATTTTCAGCCATCTCACAAGATGTACTCAACAAGTTCCACGTCCTTTACGCAAAACAATTTGGCTACACGACAAAAGCCGAAAAAGCCAAAAAGGATGCAGAGAGGAAGAAACGACAAGAAGAAGAAGCCAAGAAAAGGGCTGAACAAGAGAAAGAAAGAGAAAAGAGGAGGGCTGAGGAAGAAGCAGCTCGAAAGGTGAAGTTTTAAGTTACTTCTTCGTTATCTAATCTCATCAGTATTTTTTATGATGAATATTTAATTTTTGCTTTTTTCAAAAAGTAACACTAACACCCAAAATCATTTGAATTCTGTTTAGCTATGCTGTATGCCTCAGGAAATTTTGTACCATTTCCTTGTAAATTATGATATAACGAGATGATGTCCGTTTATTTACAATTTATGACATTTGACAGACGTTCTAACGGAGCTTTGATTTTGAGCTGCGGGAAGCCGATTTAAGTATGAAAAATAATAATTTGGATTTTTTCTATATTTCTTTACATCCAGTTCCATTATTCTAACGTTTTTGTCGCGGTGATACCCGACTCACGCTAAAGCTGAACGAGATCGTTTCGTTAGAACGTTAGACGGATATAATCTCGTCAATAACGCTTGATATTCCAGGAGGCGGAGAAGAAAAGGGAAGAAGAGGAAAGACTAGAAAGAGAAAAGGCAGCAAAAGCGGCAGCTGACAGAGAAAAAGACGAAGAAGAGTTCAGGAAATGGAGAGCTGAGAAACAGCGATCAGATGAGGAAGCTAGAAGGAGGAAAGAAGTTGAAGATGATGAGAAGCGGAAATTTGAGGAGGAACAAAGACGAAAGAAAGAAGAAGAGGAAAGGAAGAAGGCAGAAGAAGAACAGAAACGAAGAGAAGAAGCTGAAGAGAGGAGGAAGTTTGAAGAGGATAAACGGTTGAGGAAGGAAAAAGAAGATGAAGAGAAAAGGCTCGCTGAAGAAAGGGAAAGAGCAGAAAAAGGGAGAGCAGAAAAGGAGAAAGAGGAGAAAAGGGAAAAAGAAAAACTTGTAGAGGAAGCAGAATCGGAAAATGATGAAACTATTCCCGAAAATGACGAAAAAATTGATCGCAATGACATTGACAACGAAAGTGTAAAAGATCAGACCGAGAAAGAGCAAGGAAATGGGGAAGTGGCTAAAATAGAGAAACAATCAGACTCGAACTTAGAATCAGATCAAAATGGGGATGTTGATGATGAAATGAAGGAATTTCTTGCCTGGAAAGCTGCCCAGAAGAAGACTAAGTAAATTTGCCTATAAAATTTTCAGAGTTTTTAATCATGATAGATTTGTCACGCGGTTTCAACATTTTCTAATTAAACTTCGTCACATAACTTGATGTGATTGTAGCGTCCACATCCCATAACTTAAATTCACAATTTATTACACTAACAATCTGAGCCACTTAATCAAATGACAGCAAGTTTTCTATCAATATGATTGCATGGTCTCCGTTAAGATTGCTAATCAATGAATTAATATGAGCGTTCACGAAGAAACAAATTTATTTTCATAGTCAAATTTGTTTTAATTGGTCGAAAGAGAACCCTCAAGAACGTTCAAAAGCCCTTGGAACTTACTTTTTCAAGTAAACAAAGCATAACTTGAGTTAACTTTTCTTATTTAATTGGGTCGCAGAAACTCTGTCGTTATCATTTATTTCATGACGATAATTCAAAATTGTTGCTATTCATAAATCATTTATTTCTGTTTTAATCTATGATGTTTAAAATCGAAGTTTTTATTGTCAAGACAACGGTTTGCAATAGCTACATGGGAAGCAACAAATTAAATATAAGCAGTGCTTTCAGTTTAAATGAATAAATTACCGATTATGATAAAAAAGAGTCACAAATCGATGTCCCTATATAAAATAAGCTCAATTACAGCTGTTTCTAAAAATCAAAATAGCCCCATAAAACTGATAACATCCTTTAAACAAAGAATATCTCGAAGTTGATAGTCAAAAAGAAAGCTTCGTTAAAAAAGGAAAACTGTAGTTCGTCCATTAGCAGATTCGCTTAATTTATGATTTCAACCGATTTTCCCAGCAATAATGGCCATCGAATATACTATCTAAGGACACGTGGTAAAATAACTTAACTTTTTCTCCAAAGTAATAACTTAGCAAAGATTTAATAAACCTGAAGTTTCTAAATGATTTAAAAAAGAACTCTGTCGAATTGACTGTCCGTTTTCAAGCTCACTGTTAACTTAAACCTACAATTCGATCTCTTTAAATCCCTCGACATATTTTGTCAGTGACTAAATTTCTTGGAGTGTTTGATTCGGAACAGAAATTCGTTGAGAGCAAACATACTACGGCAAGAGTGTATCTGAAAATATATGATTTATTAAATCAAAAAAACTGCAGTTTACTGCGTCAATGGGAGAAACACAATTTTAAAGAGATCGGTCGAATTTACAGCCATAGATTTTCAGAAAATACCATGTGGGGAGACGTGAAGAAAACGTACGTGTTGGTTGAGAGAATTGTTGATTTTCCTGACGAGTTCCGTTTCACTGACAAGAGTTGAGAAGTAGACCTCCACCAAAATATCACACCAGTGCACCACCTGAATGACTTTGTTAGTTGGTCGTTTTTTCAGATTATATAAATCATTCTCCTTGTAAATTTCAAGCCCTATTTGGGTTCGTAGCCCGTTAGCAACTAGAACTGTGTCTGCAATACGGATTACAGAGACATGAGTCTACAGAGACATGACTCTACAGAGACATGACTCTACAGAGACATAACTCTAATTTTACAAACCTGATCTAGAGTAGGAAATGCTGAATGTATCGGTCTAGAGTTGATTAGGTGTTCGTGTATGAAAGTCAGCAAGACCTGCAACACAAGGAAATAATTTAACATTTATGGATCCTTGTAATTCTGGAAGAATTATTCCTAAAGTTCTGACAATGGGGATTACCCAAAAATACTTGTAAGTTTTCAATTCGGTCAAAAAATACCAAAAATAAAACAGTAGATTAGTTATAAAGGAGTTGTACTCAAGTAGTCAAAGATATTTTACTTTAGCTTTTTGGGGAGAAGATAAGTGATAAAGCAGTTTTACTCAAGCACAAGATATTTTACCTTAGCTTTTTGGGGAGTGATAATGAGTTTGATTGTTCGCTTCATTGTGGAGCTATCAAAAGGGAGGGATAGTAAAAGTGCCAACATTTTATCCAGACTCTGCTTATCTTTACCGTCGATTGTGTCAGAGAAAACCGGGTTTCTGGTGAGGTTAATGTGTTACTTACTTCACAAATTAGAGAGCAGAGAATCTTCTAGAATTCTGACGAATGACTTGCTGACATTGTGTTTCTGAAACCTTCTATAACATTATATGAAGTTGCTTCTCATCAAAACGATGTTAAATGACAAAATCAAAAAATAACAAAAACTAACACTAGAATGTAATGAATGACATCCGCTACATCCTTTTCGCTGCAAGTCCGTGTATTCCGAACTAGACACTGTAATCCGGGAACATCGTGTTTTTCTAGGAAAACACGTGCCACATCACGTGTCATACTGCGGAACGAGGAGTTAGGGATAACTGATAAGGTTAGCAGATATAAAATTCTATCTATCGATTAAATCTATAAAATTACGAACATTGGATATATTTTATAAATATAATTTTAAAATTTTAGGTAATTTCTTTCTTAAGCTGTCGATGTTTGTCAGGGGGTAAAGCTCTTCAAATTTAGAGATATAATTGCAAACCCTGGTTAGTGATATCGAGTTTGAAATCAAAAGTCCAGATATTATTCAAATCATGTGATTTATCTTCCTAATATTGAAGTACACCGTACGGTTAAAAGTGGTAAATAATGTGCTGTGCGAGATAAATTGTCACTCGAAAAAATGTCACTGTTCGAAAAATGTCACTCGATAATGCATTCCTGAGTTGTATCGGACAATTGATATTATTTGAGTATTTGGTTAAAATCTTCTCAGTTTCTATCTTACTTCGCTTCTATGTTATGACCCAATCGTAAAGACAATTGGTAGTGCCAAGATTTACTATTTGGAGGAGAATACCGTGAAGCTGCTGTAAAAATTGAAACGGATTTTTATCTCGCTAGTTCGTTTAGAATAGTGTCCTGTACTTTCTATGCGGCCCTGAAATAGCTCCACTACTACGCATGTCATAGTGTATTTACAAATATACTGTTTATCTTTTGCTGTTCGGATCTGACGCAGCTTTATACTTCCGAATGCTCTACTAACGAGAAGAAGTACTTCCCACTGTACTGTTGTTTTACGAACTACGTTCGTGAGTAGCCACTTAGCTCAAGCCTAATCAACTCGAGACAAGATGGGGCCGCACAGGTGAGCACTGAGCTGCCTGCTTATTGGCTCTGAGCTGCCTGCTTATTGGCTCTGAGCTGCTGATTGTTGAGCAGGCTACTTGCTCCAATAACAAAGTTCTAAACGTAGTAATCAAGCAATTTTTTATTTTCCCACGAGTTTACCTGGCAACTGGGCATCTTTGCTTGTTATCTTGCAACGATGTTTCGCCTTTGTCACAAATAAAACTTTTTGCCTCGGTTAACAAAAAACCTACTAAATGATTTATGCTAATTAGGATGACAATTGTTGGAGGAATGGCTAAGCTTCCAAAAGCAGACATGATTTTGGCTGGATTTTTGGCTCATATCTCTTTGACGGCCATCATCCGCTACGCCACAAAAGATATTATGTCTATGGGCCATTATGGATGGATAGGTTCGGCCTTCTGTAAGTTGAATGGAATCCCTTGGTCCCTGCTAATCCTTATATCTGCAGGGGTAGCCATCGCGACTTACCGAAAAATACGGAGTTAAAGGCCGTTAAAGGAGTAATTGTATTTATCGCATCGTTTGTGCTTAACCTTGGAGGAGACAATCTCGGGCTTATGGCAATCTTCTGCAGCACTCATAAGGTTAACGAAAATAGCACAGAAATTTCCTTTTGGCAATACAGGGATGTCCGTCAACTCTACTCCAATAACCTAATCGGTCCAATGATTATCATATCCATTCCAATAGCTGTACATTTTCTGTCGAAGTTTACCCCGCAAGCAACTGCATTCCCAGATCCTCGAGTCGTTCTGCTAGGAGTTTTTGTTCAGTCAATTGTCTGGAAAATCATTTTTTCATCTGACCCTGAGGGCCCCCATAATATCTGCAAAAATAGTGGGATTGGAAGCTGGTTAATACTTCTGGCACTATCAGGGATTCTTGCAGGCCTTTCCTGGACCAAGACACCCACTCATTTACGTGGAGCAGGATTTTTTTTCACTTTTATCGGCACTTTTCTGCTTCAGTTGATCTCGGGATATACCGGCGAATTGGCTATAATTTGCTCTGGAGACGCGAACAATTTACCGATGCATGAATTTTATCTGATCGTTTCGTTGGTGCTCAATGCGATACTTGCTTTCGCGATAACGTATCATTTCCTTACCAGAAGCCTTGATGATACATCCAACGGTCCAAGGGTGGTAGTACAAACCACTGCTACTAATGCTATTCCAAACCAGCCAACCAGTTCCGACACCATGGAACCAACTAGATCTGCTTTACCTTTTCACCCTCCACAAGCATCATGCCCTCCGCAAGCATCCTACGTTACGCAAACAATCCATCCTCCGCAACCATTTTATCCTCCAGAAGCATTCAATTCTCCGCACGCAACATATCCTTCGCAAACATCTAACCCTCCGCAGGCAATTTATCCTCCGCAAGCATCCTATCCTCCGCAGGCATCCTATCCTCCTCCAGACTACCCTCCTCCAAACTACAATTGCTGTGTCAGCAATGAAGGTTCAAACTTCCTCAAGTAAGTAAAGCGGCGAGCAAATTTTCTTTATCTAAAGCATTGATCTCTGCAAATCGAACTGTAGGCTGACTTGCGCTGAATAAGCCCAATTTCAATATGGACGGTCCATGTAATTACTGTATTCTCCGAAAGTAATTCATCAGGATGGAAATCGGACAATTTTTGTACGTTAAAGCAAAGTGTGGGGACGTAGATATTGTAGGACTTGACTTTGAGGGTTCCCGTCGTCCTGCCATAGAACATCGTGTCCCACAACATTCTGTTCTGCAGATTTCGGCCAGGCTAAACCAGGAAGTCACTAGGGCAGATTTTTTTGCAACATTTTGACAGATCAATAAAATGCGTAAATGTCTAGCTAAAACATCCTTTAGATTATGTAGTTGTAGTTTGTATATGATTAATAACCTGTAAACCTGCTATGAATTGCTTTAAAGTAAACGTAATGTGAGTGAAAAGCGTTGAAAGGAATAAAGACGAAGCAGTTATGTCTTGACTCTTGTAGTAACTGTATTAGATATCCTAACATACTGATACAGTCTCAAGTTTTTTATCCCCAGTTTTAGGAAAAATAATGTTTTCTGTTTTTGTCTGTTTTCTGTGTGTTGTGTGCATTAATCGTAATTGTAAGTCTAATTCAATCATTGTATTTTATAACATCTTAGATCTTTTAGGGCCAAGCGTGGGAATTTGAAATTTGAGTTCCTGAAAACTGTAATAGAAAACCTAAATTGAGAAAATAGGTTAAAACATTTAAACTTAAATACCTTGAAGTTAGCTGCTTAGTCTTGATAAGTCTGTTGACAGTATCCAGACACCAGACGGTTGGGTTAGCTAACATTAACCTCACAACTTCGTTTATAAAGTAAGAAGATAAACGAACTGAAATTGTAAAATTGATTTTGAGATAAATCTGTAAAAATAATCTTTGTTATTTCAAGCGAATTCCAGCTTTTAACTTAAATTTATAAAAACAAATAAATGAATCGAAATAATTACGTTTATTGTATGTCAGAGCAGGAAAAATTTTGACAAACCTTTTTTCTCTCCTTCCGTACGTGCCCTCTTGCTTCCCACAGAAATCTGAACGGTTTTTGTTCTTTTGCAAGCTTTTTGACGTTTACTCTTCTTCACCAATTTACATGATATCGTTCGCTGTGTGGTCGGGAGGGGTCCGAGACGTTTGCAGTAGGGGTATTCGCCTGGTGAAGTAAACATTAAATTTTAAATGTCCTTGAACACTATTTTCAACTAATCTTGTTAATATCTTATATCAAGTTGGAAATAGTTGCGAATTTTTCGCAGACACCCCTTTCCTAATGAAATGTGGAAATGGTTCTCAGTATTAAAAACATCCCTAAGTCGAGGACAATATTAACTGTTCCTTACACTGAATATCTGATGCTTGTTTCTCGAAATCCTCGAAATGCCCGACAAACTTTTTCTTGGATTTAAGCTGAAATGTTTTTTGCTTATGTAAAGAGAAATTTCGATCTCCCAAAAGTTGAGTTCCAAGAAGTAATAGCTAAGTTGAATAACTAATTTATTAAAAAACACCTAAAATTTAAATTTCAAAGGTCCTCTCACCACTTTCAATGATTTAAAGCGTGACAAAGTTTTCTGCTCTAATTCTGAGTAACACTGACAAGATTTTCTGTTCTTTTTCAGGACTTTTCTTTTGTGAGACCAAACACATTTCAATCCACTTTCGGGTGCAGCTTGAGCACTGAAAAGTTAAAAACTTGATTTTACTTTCTCCACCGTCAGTCCTTGTCACATCTATTGACAACTGATTTAGTATTGAAAGATATAAAACGAAGAACTCAGTTATGTTTTTAAAGCGCTGGCCAGTAACCAGCACATACCTTCGACAAGCAATTAGATTACTTAGAGGCTGACTGTTGTTAGGGTCGTCTAAATCTGATGGTATTGTACTCTCGTCCACTTCCAACGCTTTGTCAGATTTCACAAACTTTATGTCGCTCTGGAAGTGGAAACACATACGTTACTATTTTCATGGAACAACCTTAGCTACCTGAGGTAACTGGAAGAAAGCAAAATAAGAATCATACATTTCAGGGCCAGATATAACAAAATGGAAACTTAGAGGCAGCTTGTGATGTATCAGGGTTGTGTAACGTAAATTTACAGTAGTTTTACATTTTATGACCATGCCGGGAAGGTGAGTGCGTGCGCGCCTTGCAAACGCGTGGACGATCGCGCAAAAATCGATTTTGTACTTAATCAAGTATTCGCGCGTCCCTGAAAGTACCAAATTTTGTGCGTACCTCATAACAGTTGCCACATAGTACAAGTGGTCTTATGTAGTTAAATTCACTCAAAAGTTTACTTTACTTAAAACTTAAAAGCTATACAATAAGTAACAATGATTAAAATTCAAAGTCATATTTAACAGGTGAAAGCTGTCTTATGCTGGCCGATAAGCGACTAAGGGGTTCAGCATCAAAATGAGTCATAATTAGATCAGTACAGTTCAACGGTAACCACTCCTCATAGCTAGCCTCTTCAGAAGTCAGCTGGTTATACTATTTAATTTTTTCGATTAAAAAAACCGGACCAAAATGTGTCCAACACATCAAAAAAAATCATTGGTCAATAAATGAATAGTAGCACAGTCCACAAAAAGGTACATATGAATAACGTCAGTCGACAGAGAAAGCACCACCAAACCTGTAACTGTTAAACTTGATTAATGGGCCAGTATTGAACTGGTAACAGGGTTTAAACCAGTAGCTGGGTTTCAACTGGAACAAAAGCACCTTCAAAAAACCACACGATGTTTCATGTGACTAAAACCAGCACCAGGCTGGACAGCAGGATTCTTTGTTCTCAATTTTTGGCCTCATGGAGATATAATTCGTGGTGTTGACAATTAACACGGTACAGAACAATATCAAGCATTTCAGTTGATCTACAGTTTGCTGTTTGAGAGTCTTTAACGTCTTAGCTAATAATTTGGGTAATATGCCTTTTTACATTTGGTGCACGGACGTTTGACTTTGTCTGACATCATCATAGTAGTCAAAGCCGCATTAGTCATTAGTTATTTGCCCAATTGTTTATATCAAGTATTTAAGTCTTGATCTTCCTGTTCACCAATTTCAGGGGCCTAAATGTCCGATAATATGAATCGCAAGTAAACTGCTCAACCCACCTAACAAAACTAAAACCAGGGTTACCAATGCAAATGTCAGATATAAAAGTTTTAGGGGTAGGTTTAGGAAGGACAGGGACACTCTCAATGAAAGCGGCTCTAGAAGAGTTGGGATTTACCCCCTGCCACCACATGAGGGACACCATTTCAGACCCAACTGACAGAAACAATCTACTGACTACATTACTACACAATGAGGAGGACGAGGCAGCTCTTAGCGCTTACTTTGCAGGGTACAGCGCTGCGGTGGATCAACCTGGGAACATGTTTTATAGACAACTCATGAAGATGAACCCCAGTCTAAAATTGATCCTGACTGTTAGAGATACGCCTGAGTTGTGGGAGAGGTCTGTCAAAGAAACGATATTTAGTGGTAATAACGCTTCCGGTTTATGCCGCTGGCTGGACTACCTGCTTCGAGCTCTTTTCCAACCAGAGGCAGTAACAACAACTCACAAGATTATAGAGAAAACCCTGGGTGTCAACCCAACACATTACAGGACTGATCTTATTCAGATGTATAACGATTGGAATGATATGATAAAAGAAACAGTGCCAGATGGAAGACTCATGGTCTTTAACGTAAAGCAGGGATGGAGACCACTTTGTGAATTTCTTCAAGTGCCAGTTCCAGACAGGCCTTTCCCAAGGCTTAACAACACTGCAGAGTGGAAAGCTAATGTTGCTAAATATGTGACAGTAAAGCTTTTAGGACCGGCTGTAGTTGTAGCAGGGGCTGTCTTGTACATGTTATATGCGGCAGCAAACATTTAGGACCAATCAAGCATGTGCATTGGTGGAGAACTATTTTTATATGTGAGAGTTGGGGGGGGGCACTGAATTTATTGATCTATCTATTTCCTGAACCGATCTTCACATATTAGTTAATCAGCTAAGATCCAACTTGAGAAATTATTTATATGTTATCACTGTAGCTAGTTCAATTAAGGAGAGTTATCTCCTCAATAAAGAGTTTGTTGGACTATTATTGACTCACCACTCACTCACCATGGTGCTGCCCAAAAATAAGTGGAAATCATGCCTGGTCAAATGTACACATGTAGCTTACCAAAAACAGCACAGTAAAAACTAGCAAGTAAGTGCACATGCATTAGGACCTGAATTTATATTCGATATTTCCTGGCCCGGCCTTTTTTGGTTTTTGTATATTTTGCACAATGTACAAATCCTGATTTTTGATTATTACATCAGTTTCAAGTGATTTTGTACTGAAACGTAATCCATGTACTTTATGCTGCTCTTTAACACAGATCAGAAATCGTATTTAAGTAATTTTATCCAAATTTATCTGTTGAATTGCTTAAGGATGCAGATGTCTTCAATTTCTTTATTTTTAAGAGGAGCACAAAATCAGGCAGTTTCTTGTAAAGTTAAGCTTTTAATATTTATTGCCAGAGTTAGCTGCTGTAATTTTTGTTATCGCTGCAATCATCCAAGTGCAGCCCCTAATTGTTCATCTAATGTTATATTAAATCATCTTATGTTATAATTCCATCCAAAAATTAGACAATACTTGTTAATGTTACGTTCAATATTAAGGATGTTAAGACAGTTTTAGTTAACTAACCTTTTTACTCTTTTAGAATTAGTGATGATTGATCTACTCAGTGGTGAGGACGTTTTATTAATGATTGTTTATCGTTTAAGCTTCTTGAATGTTTTATTAAGACTATCTATTTTTCTTTGTATAATTGTATTTCTCTAGTGATATTTCTATTCCAGATTGTTAGTGAGCACTTACGTGTATTATTCCAATAAACAGTTAACTTACCGGTAACATGAAGGTTTCTTCATCCGGATCAGGTGTTGTCGACCTGTAGGATAAAACAAGATTTGAAATATTTTACATTCCATGTTCTGTCAAACTGTTTATAAAAGTATAAGAACCAATTTTGTTTTGCCTGCTATCTATGTGACCTATTGTTTTGCTCCTACATAACCAAAACTAAATTGATAAAGGTTATAAAAAGGTTTAGCCGGGAAAGCGGACCAACTATCAATATCCAATTGTCATTGCCTATTGCTCACATGCACTAAAAAGTCTACCTTCAACCCAAGTGATAATGTGATTGAGTTGAATGAACTTAAGGAAAAAATCATGTTGGAGAGGATCAGGTAAGCTTAGTTAGCATCCATGATGTAATAACCCTCTGGTGCATTACTGCAGCCAGTCCCCAAGCTAACATTAATGATACAACAAGAAAGAAACCAATACAGACACACACCAAATGGAATTGAGGCACACTAGCTAGCTAAGAAAGAGACTGAGTACTGGTTCAACTTAGGTAATAATAAAATAATATAATACATACTGAAGTTCGTCTGAAGAACTTTCATTTTGTCTTTTCCGTTTTATATCAGGCTTTAAGACATCATCTGAAGACAATCCAAATTGAATAGTCTTTCCCTTTTTCTTGTTGCTCTTCTGAAAAGAAAAAAGGTTTCACCAAAGAACCATATACTGGATTTTGCATTAGTTAAGGTGCCCTGCCAAAAGAACTAGATTCATCTAGGATGTACTCTGCAAAAGTGAAATGCTTCAGTGTATATCTACCTAAGACATATCTAAATGTAGGATTTTTTCTAAAAGAAAAAGTAGAATTTTCAGAAAAAGTAGAATTTTTATTTACAGCATTTTATCAAACAAATCATAATATTTCATTTTGCTCGCACACAAGTTAGGCGATTAAAGATTGATTGCCTAATGCAAAACCAGTATAGCCCGCACGCGCGGTCCCGAACCCGGGCTGGCTGGCGACAAGTCCGGAGCCGCGCGCGCACGCGCCACACTGGTTCAGCAAGATTGCCTGGAGCGCGGGGACACCGTGACGCGCGGCACGGCGAGCCACCACGCTGCAGATACATAAAAACAAATTTGCTATCACTACATTCAATCAATGAGTTTAAGTTGTCATAAATCTTTTATCTTTCAAAACTTAATTGTTAGATAATGGGAATGGCTAGTTGACGTGTGATAGCATTATACTACTCGTCGTATATTACTATTTAAGGTATCCCTAAATTTCTGAAAACATATCTATTTCTGAAAACATATCTATAAGTTTCCAAAACGTCAGAATACTAAAATCAAGGAGTTTCGATTACTTCAACACCGCATATAAACAAACACATACCCGCTCATCAGGGGACATTCGCAGAGACGGACACTTCTCTAGAGCGTCCGTCTCTGCGTGTGCCGAGACCGTACTAAATGAGTATAAGATCTATTGGTTGAGGTTTGCAAATATATTAAAAATATAAGTCATTTAGCCTCGACCTCGATGAGCGGGCACTTGCCCCTCGAGCACAACAGCAAGAGCCAAGTGCTAGCATTGCAAGAGATATTGAGCTTCATGTGCCACCGCCGGCCGGCAAAAAGAAACATCAGTAGTTGATTGATGCTTGAATGATGTGTTTCAGTAAGGTCAAAAGAAGCGACAATTTTAGTCAAAAAGAATGAGTAAGATAAAATAGCTGAAAATTTACCTTCAACGACTTTGGGGTAACTAGATCAATCATATTGTCATACTACCCTGGGAAATATTATTTTTGTACGAAATGAGGTGGGTTTTGAGCAATTCGTCAAATTTCTACTCAAGTTGATAATTCCAAATTAGCCAAATTGATTATCTATTTTTTCTACTGTATTCAAGTTAAACAAGTTTTTAAGTTTTAATTTCGTTCGTAATGTTGCACACTTAAATGGTAGTATATTCTTTGGCTCTTAACGAAAATATCAGAAATATAGAAATAGCAATGTGTGGGACCCTTAGAGGTTTTTCCAAACTCGTGACTATTGACTAACAGGAGACTGAATGCTTGGTTAAGACCGCTTTATCCCCTAAAAGCAATTTTAGAAAAGTGACTCTAATTCTTAAGCGAACTCCTACCCGAGAGTAAATAATAAAGTAACGGGTTTCTAGCAAATTCAACAATTTTCCAGGAGACTGAATGCTGGCGTAAGAACGTTTTATCCCCTAAAAGCAATTTTAGAAATTGATACCATAACAATGCTACTTGAACATAATTTGAAATTCTACAAAATCTACATGCCACATCAAGTAATACATTGATTAAAACAAATGAGTAATTTTTCCCATGCACAAACAAATCAAAAAAGATTATATTCTGAAAACTTTATCATCTCAATCACTTCGGTAATACCAGCCTTTCTAAAGCTTTTATTACTAATTGTGACACCTTTGTCAGACTCAAATTTGTTATAAATCTCTACGGTCCAATTAGCATGCTTAATTTTCAACAGCTGCATCATGAACCCCTACACCAGTAGTCTAGATCTTTTATCAGAGACTGTCCTAATTTAACCCTCAATCACGGTTTCCTGGTCGTTCGGCTGAGTCGACCAAAGAAGATTGCATAGGCAAATGCCCTTAACGCATTCCCCTAGAATTTAGCCCAGTAGAGAAAGCTAATGCAAATAACTACCTCACTTGGGATTATTATGGCAGGGATCAAGTAACGGTTTTCTAGCAAATTCAGTCCAAATTATTGGACTGGCAACCACCTGGTCATAGATAAATTTACTGTAATAATCACTAGAAAGTAATGGCTAAGGTAAACCCAGTTATGACAGTATTTGGTGAACACTCACACACCTACATAGAAAAATCACATGGGAAAATGTGTGATATATTAACAAAGGGTTGTTTAGTAATGGCTGTTGGACAATAAAGCAAAAACTTGAACAAAAAGTCAGTCAAATCTTGACGAAATTGTATTTCGCAATCGGCTGATGTTAAACTTTTGAAATACAGCTTGACAAAGTCATGAGTGGCTGTTCAATGTTCATTATGTAGTCCTAGTTATGCAATTGTATAATGTATTTCTGTACTTAACAAAGTAATGAGCAGCTGTTCAATGTTCATACTGTAGTCTAAAGTTATACAATTGCATACTGAATACAAATTTTCCCAA
Source organism: Mnemiopsis leidyi (assembly GCA_000226015.1). Classification (NCBI taxonomy): domain Eukaryota; kingdom Metazoa; phylum Ctenophora; class Tentaculata; order Lobata; family Bolinopsidae; genus Mnemiopsis; species Mnemiopsis leidyi. The sequence continues at coordinate 214,388 of JH152664.1, read as the reverse complement.
AAAAGTCAGACAAGCAATGAATGTAGGGAAATTCGAATTATAGCTTCAACAATTGTGTACTGCAGTACTGTAGTCTGTATAAGATAAATCAATGACCGGCTGTTCAATGTTCATTCTGTAGTACTGAGTTATGCATTGAGTAATGTAGTTATGTACTCGACAAAGTAATGAGCGGTTGTTCATAGATCATTCTGTAGTCCAAAGTAATACAATTGTGTACTCAGTGGCGTAACGTTGTAGGTCTTGCCAATATGGCGCCCCTCGGCGACGAAAATGCGCCCCTAAGTGGCGCCCCTGGTGTAAGGGCTCACTGGGAGCAATTTGTGAAAAAATTGCCAAAAAATCTAAATAAATAGTGAAGTTATTAAACCAAACACGCGATTTTGCTAGTCGCGCAGTTAATCTCGCAAAGGTCCCAGATTTTTATGACGATTTGGCGCCCTCTAAGGACGGCGCTCCCCGGCGTAGCCGGAGTCGCCGGGGCATCGTTACGCCGCTGTGTGTACTGTAGTACTGTACTTGACAAAGTAATGAGCGGCTGTTCAATGCTTGGCAAGAAGAATTCCACGGGTGGAATAAGGATAGCACCGTTCTATCAAGCAGTTTCGATCGTAATTAACGGCCACTGCACATAGATACAGTCAAGCATTTTATTGACTCATGTGATTCATATCAACCTATATAAAACGTGATGGACTAGAAATTGCTATCACTCACAATATGCCTTCCTTCATCATGAAAAAACATAGAATAACTGCTCTGAGGAGCATGCCACAGACTTAAGCCTTCCATGACTTGCCTTGGATGTTTTTCAAAAATGATGCTGATTCATCGTTCAGCAACAAAGCCTTCAGACCTCTTCATCTGACGCTGCTCGCGGTGCAAAAAGTCCAGAAACATCTGGACCGACAGTACTCCCTCCGGATAGAAGATCTCACACTCCACCTACCACACTGTTCTCAACGTAGTAATGAGCGGCTGTTCAATATTTATACAGTCACGGTCTAAAGGATCATACACAGGCACAACTGTACAATTACAAATACAATGTTCATTCTGCAGTTAAAATTTTCCTTGTTACACCTTACTTTCAGTTTCAGTTTCCCAGCTCAAAGCTGTTTTGTTAGTACGTTGGACGGAAATAATCTAGTCAAGTTTAAAATACAGCCATGTACTTTTCTATTTCTACTTGTTAATCTCCATGAATCAATAAGCAGCTGTTAAATGTTCATTTTTTAGTTCAAGATTAATTTACAAAGTTAAATGTTGTACAGCAGCTTGACGAGATTATATCCGTCTAACGTTCTAACGAACTAGCTGCGTGAGTCGGGTATCACCGCGACAATACACAAATACAGCAGCGCGCACCTTCCCGACATTAATTCCCTTCGCATGAGGGTCAGATATAAAAGTCAGACAAAATAAAGTGACGAAGTTTCTACGGCACAGTTATAAGTCCTAGCCTCTAGAATTTGAGTTCAAACTACAGCTGGATGTCCAACTACAGTGTTTAGTGTATACGTTGTTGTCGAGGTGTTACCCAAGCCAACCCGCGCGCGGCTCACAGTCTCCTGCTCTGGCCTGGTTTCGTTAGAAAGTTAGACGGATTATATCATCTCGTCAAATACGTTGAGGTATTAAAAAGCTGCACTGATTTTATACTCAACTAAGAGACTTGCTTACAGCTTAGCCAACATAGCCCTGTGGCTCGCGCTGCGCGCGCCTTATCGGGACACACATAAGTGTGAGCTTTTGCGTCGCGCGTCCGTCCTAATTTCGCGCTAAGCATACACTTGTCAAACGTTGCCTGACCTGCTGGCGCGTAGTGGCAGCCTCCGCGCGCGAAAATGGGCCGCAACGCAAGGCAAAGCAAGCATTGTTTTAAGTTGATAACCTTCTGTTGTATACATGATACAGCAGCGCGCACTGCATCCCGTCATTTTATTCCTCGGGATTCGCTTCGAATGAGGGTCGGAAAAAGTCAAACAAACCTACTGTCGCGGCCATCTGGCCCGGAGAATAATTAATTTTCAATTTTAGACGCGCATCGCCTGTTAAACCTGGCAGTAAAATAAAACACATGACACAACATATTTTCCAATCTAGGGCGCACGCCACCAGACTCAGCACGAGCCGCTTGTCGCGATCTGATAACCTATTTTCGCAGCTCACTAAAATAGTAGACGGATATTATCTCGTCAATTTGGCAATTTCATTATTTACCGGGCGTTGTGCGGCTCTCTCTACGTTTCCCTCTGTTCGGGAATTGTTGCAAAGCAACAATTAGCCTGAGGTCCCCTTGTCGCGGTGATACCCGACTCACGCAGCTAAAGCTGAACGAGAACGTTTCGTTAGAACGTTAGACGGATATAATCTCGTCAAGAGGTCCCCAGGCAATTTCATCATATGCTTGGCGCGCCGCGCAATTTTGTGTTTTTAGCGTACATTGCTGATCGCTCTTAAGAATCGAGCGCCACTTTGATATCCATACATAATTTCCTCCCACTAAGGTATAATATAAATAAATAATAAATAATGAATAATGATGCCAGCATCATCACACTTAATCTCACAAAATATCATACAAATTACAAATTTAATAAAGTTTATCCAAATATCTAATTAATGTTAATAAATTTCTTTTTAGCTACAAAAGGATTATCTTTTAGTAAAGCTATTGTGCTTCCTTTTGTTCTCTAAATAATTAACACCTTCTACTCGATTTAAAACTTCATCAGAAATTTCCCTAAAAGTATACCACATATTCCTGATGCTTTGGTGTTACATTTAAATGTCTCTAAATTGGATTTAAAAATATTAACACTCTGTGAAATCTTAACGTTAATAGGAANCTTATTCCACATTAACATAACCCTATCATTTATAAAATTCCTTCTAATACGGTTAATCTTGGAATCTTT
>JH152664.1:195539-211454 GCA_000226015.1 Mnemiopsis leidyi | reverse complement strand
CCTTTCAAACCAACACAACAAAGATGCCAGTACTTATGACAGCTATCACATTCCAAAGAAAGTTCTTCATCTTTGTATTCCTTGCAAGCACAATAGTCAATGTTAGAAACATCACCTGAATCTGGAGCGTTCTTCTTTGGGCTCTTCAAGTCTTCACCACCTTCTTCCTTGGTCTTCCAACAGTTGATCCATGTTTCTTATCCATTTTGTTCAGCTTGACATCGTCATCGGTCATACCTCAATAAATGTATTTAATTTGTAGTGTTGAAATAGTTTAAAGGTAGACTTTCACGTCATTACACTATGATTTCTTGCTTATTCATTCTCATGCAACTTCCAGCATCCAGTGTTGTTTAAGCGTATGAATTTTTGATGATTTCTGGTGCACCTTTCACCATTACTCTCTATCGATTCTATTTTCCTTGACAGAAGATTGTGATTCTATTCTATTCTACTGCAATGGAAATCCACAGCTCCGATGTTCTACCCACTTAAACTCTGGCACCTGTATGGCTCGTTCATTTTTACATAGTTCACTTGTTCAACATGCAACTGTTCCAAACTAAAATCTTAGAGGAAAATGTTTACTTGATTTTCACCCAACCGTATTTATAGAATCTAGTCAGCTTGGAAAAACAAGAGCTTGTTTTGAGCCCATGATTGGTATTAGCTACAGATCTGATCTCCGGCTTTTACAGTCGAACTGGAGCAACCTGAACAATTTTATATCTTAAACAGGTAACCCTTCCCATTTAACCCTGAACGCGATTTCCCGGTACCAACGAAACTTTTAACGTCACTCCTAGCGCTCTTACAAGAGCAACTTCTTCAGTTCTTTTAATAATCTATTTTACACAAATTTAGATACGATATCTAAAACTTAACTTCCTTTTACCATTTAGAACTTATTAACTACTGACCTTCTCTCGTAGTTTGTATCCTCAATCTTTCCAACTTTACCAAGTTGGCATGGATAGAGAGATCAGGTTCGTAATAACGCTAATATGAAATGAAACTCTTATTAGTGTACAAGATCCTAATCTGACATGTGATATATTAGGATCCCCTGCTCAAATTTCAAAAATTTAGTCAAATTAGCAGCACATTCTATAGCTATCTTAACAGAGCTTCAGTGTCAGAGTTTCACTTTTTTACTATTCAGACTTGATTTGATTAGAATCACAAAACGTTGTTCATTTGTTGATTTATTTAATTTTGCATTTGAAGGCAAATAGGCGTCAAGTTTACAAATTTGGGAGAGGTTTCTGCCACCCAACGTTATACCACCGACAAATTAATGTGTGATCACATATGGCACAATCTTCGAACTAGTTTGCTTTATGAACCAAGGTTTGTTCCAAGGGGTAAAACGAACTACATGTTGCTGCTTACTTGCTATAGTTTTTAAGTATTGTCATCAGATTTTGAGGTTGAAAATATTTTACTATTTTGGTATAGCACTAAAATTTATCTCAACTCTGTTCAAGCCATTATACTTGATTCAATTCGATTCAATATATATAAAATTTTGTAACGCAATGATAAATTTGCATACATTAAACAAACATATTATAGTAAATTATTATAGTAAATTATTTTCAAGTTAAGTTAGAATATAATTAACAGTGACACGAATAAAATCACATTCATTTCAAAAATCGGTCATTGTTTACATAGTCCAAATGTCCAAATTGAATTCGAAATTGAAGGAAACTTAATGAAGTAATCAATGATTTATGAAACAAAAGGGTATAAAACAAAAGGGTAACTTTATTTGCAGTACAATCAATTAATATCAATATAAAATGCTTTCCCTGAGCTCCTACTAAAGTTTTCGATAAATTTGTATTGGACAGAAAATTTTAGAACCCTTATGTATTTAAGATTGTTTGAAAATAGCCTGAAAGAGCTTTAGACAACAATACCTCATTAACAAATAAACAAATTAAACACAGCTATTGAAACATAAAGATTAAATTCATCAACAACATAAAGTACTTCAATTACAAGGATGGTGTGGAATTAAGACCACCTCCACAGCATCATATACATCCGTTACTCAAATTATTTGAATAATAGTAGTGTTGAAAGTATTCAAACTAATGTAGTTGCGAAAATTGCACTTTGATTTTATAGTGCAGTGTACTGTTGAATCGTAAAAACTTACTTTGTTATAAGAATCTGAGTACGCACAATTCTCCACTCCTACTTTTTGGTATAAACTTTCACTTTGATCGTAATCTTTTTTTGCACATAAAATAGGGCTTTGTGGAGGATTAGGTAAGATTTTTTTTCGCCGACACATCTGCAGATCTGATTGGATCCGCCGCGAGAAATCTCCAACGGTTATAGTCTTCAACAATCCGAGACAAAGCTATATTGCCACTTTAACACTTCTCAATATTCTAGCTGTAACCATGTCTGACACAGAACAATACGATGCCACTAACGATACCCTCAATGACACGATGAATGATTCAGTAGAAGATGCAGAACTTGAGGCTATAAAGGTCTGATGCAGTCGTGTGTAAAAATTATTGCTCTGGCTGTTTAATCAAGATGGAGCATCTTTCTTTGAGATCTATTTTCTAACTGTATGGCAGTTCTCTCGACAAAAATAGTTTCTAACTTCCTTGTTATCCATTATGCTTTACAGTCCTTCCGGACATCTACGTAGAAAAATGATTAAAAATTGTATTTCCATTCAGGCCCGCGTAAAGGAGATGGAAGAAGAGGCAGAAAAGTTGAAAGAACTGCAAGCAGAAACTGAGAAAACTATGGGAATGCAGTCCACTTCGCCAACAGCAGCAGGTTAATACTAAGTATCCCCTTACATGGCTTTCATAACAGTTCACACAGTTAGTATGCCTGTTTATGCAAACAGAATAACCTAGTTCAAGCAATTTGGTAATGATCTCTCCCTTTGGTAATGATCTCTCCCTTTGGTAATGATCTCTCCCTTTGGTAATGATCTCTCCCTTTGGTAATGATCTCTCCCTTTGGTAATGATCTCTCCCTTTGGTAATGATCTCGTTCTGTATCTCTTAATCGTCAACCTTCTCCTTCACAGCTTTCCCGACCCCGGAAGAAAAAGAGGAAGCAGACAAGCGGTCGGTATATGTCGGTAACGTGGATTACAGCTCTACCGCTAAAGAATTAGAGCAACACTTCAGAGGCTGCGGCACTATCAATCGTGTTACTATTCTCTGTGACAAATTCACTGGAAATCCCAAAGGGTAGGGTTTAATCTTAACACCCATTTTATATCGTCTATCTTGCCATTCAGAACTTCTTCTCACACACATTGGTGAATTATTAACCTGCAGCTGAGTAAGTTAGTAAATCCCCCAAAGTTTTGACCATGAATTTGTCTCCCTCTAAATGTATGCTTTCACGAGGGGTATTCACTGTGCTGTCAATTTAGCAACAATTAGAACATTTTTGGCAGTTAAATTAGCTGAGTTTATCTTTCATTTGTTGAATTTATTGAAATAACCACTCCTCCAGATTCGCGTATATTGAGTTTGCTGATGACAGTTCAGTTGAAGCAGCAGTTGCTCTTCACGAGTCCTTATTCAAAGGACGACAGATTAAAGTAAGTTTAATAAAAAATACATTTAGCTTATGACGTCGATACATTACACCAGTTTAATGAAGAATTGAAGAGCAGTTTAATGTAGAATTGAGTAATCCTATCGCTTAGTTGATGAATCCGGATTTTTGGAGCCAAATTAGAGCCAATGGGACAAAATTTGAACAGTTTCGGACATTGGTCATATTATTGTGTTTAACTTCATCAGTCCGAAATCATGCCGCAGATTGCCTGAATGGAATATTATTGTGTTTAACTTCATCAGTCCGAAATCATGCCGCAGATTGCCTAAATGGAATGAACAAAACTGAAAAACATTTTCAAATTGCTAAAAATGGCCCAAAATTACTTGGAATCGGTTTGTATTGTTCCTACTAGTGTCCCTGCCGTCACAATGGCTGGGCTCCATTTTTGTCCCAACATGTCTCAGAAAGTACCCTGGGTTTGGAGCCAACCTGTAAAACCGTATTCAGGCGCCCTTTGTACATACTTAGATCTGAGGGACGATAATTTCAAGTCCTCTTCACTTAAAAGAAATTCGGCGGAATACGGTTTTAAGGCTCCAAATCTCTGTCGCAAGGTTGGCTCCAAAACCCTGGATAGTTCCGAGACGTAAGACAAAAATGGAGCCAAGCCATTGTGGCAGTTCTAGACGTGACAGGGACACTTGTAGGATCATACAAACCGATTCCAAGTCCTTTTGGGCCATTTTAAGCAATTTGAAAAAATTCATTTCTATCCATTCCGTTCATGCTGGCATTCTGGGGCATGACCTCGGCCGATTATCCCCATCATAATATCCCAAGAACATTCGCTTGAAGGCGTCCTAAAGTGCAGATCCACTGCCCCGATTTGACTTCATTTTATTCATTAATCGACTGCTTTCGCTAGTTTTTAGCAACTCGCGTTGTATGGAGGACATAGGCTCGCAGCATTTGCACGCGCGTACAAACTATACGCACTACGCAGTGACGTAATCTGGTGATAGATAATTTTAGATTTGTTGGTTTACACTGACGGTCTTATTCTACGGACCAGACTGAGACTCGAATAAAATATCGAGACTATAATCTTCCTATTACTAGGTATCAACTATAATCTTCCTATTACTAGGTATCAACTATAATCTTCCTATCACTAGGTATCAGTGAAAAGAACGAACCAGCCTGGCATGACGAGAGGGAGAGGACGAGGGAGAGGGTACCGCGGCGGTATGGGTTTCATGGGACCGGGCGGTATGATGTACGTTCCGGTACCAATGTCCGGGTTTGGTTCCGGGTACGGTGGCTCCAGTTACAGAGGCAGCTATCGGGGCAGGTATGTTTGTTCAGTCCGGGCGGCAGTTAGATAGTACCGGGATAAGGGCGTGTGAGTATGTACTCTATTTCCAAGTAAGTTCGATGATGAGAACTTCAATGACACAGAGGTCTTCATTCTCTTAGGTTTCTTACCTTGTCTCGTTTCCTCTTATGCATGCCGTTCAACCTTACTAGATGCGATTTGCCTTTCGTTCGATATAAGGTCTACTAGCTCTGGCATATCAGAAGTGATAATTGTCCCTTCCACTGTGAATTGTGATTATAGGAGTATTGACTGGAAAATCTATCTACTTAGAACATTTATGATGATTCAATTTAGGCGTGCTCCAGTCTTAACTTTCGAATTAGAAACTTCTAAGGCGGTTATCTTAATTAAAATCAAAAATTAAATACCATCAAATAATTATGACTATGCATTTTTCTCAACTATCAAAAAGGTTCAACAGGTAGAATCAATAGGCTATTGACAATAGCTATTGACAATAGCGTCATAATATTGTAGGACATCGGGGTTTAGTGGGAGGATCTTGGAACTGTGACATGGAGAAATGGTTGTCATAGGGATACTGTTGCCTTGGGATATTGTTGTCATGGGGATACTGTTGTCATGGGGATACTGTTCTCATGGGGATACTGTTGTCATGGGGATACTGTGTTGTCATCGGGATATTGTTGTCATAGGGATACTGTTGCCATGGGGATTTTGTTATGGGTATACTGTTGACATGGCCTGGGGATTCTGTTGTCATGGGGATACTATTGACATGGGGATACTGTTGTCATTGGGATATATTATCAATTGCAATTTTGAATTAAATGATAACCCTGATTACGAATTCAAGGCTTGATCTAGACGCAGCAGCCGAGCTCTTTACTAGATTGAGTCTGTTTCCATGGTAACCGTGAGTAGTGAATCACGTCACTTTTAGTTAATGTCAAAAGAGAAGTTCAACAAAAAACAATTCATAAAAAAGAAAAAGGAAAAAAATATGTAAAAGATGGTCAAAAAGAGCGTTGAACTACAAAAAATGGAAAAATAGAAAAGAATAAAAAAGAAAAGCGACACTATCTTTAAACAACTTAACTCATCCAGTATATTTTTTTCAGCGATTGAATTATTCACTTTATTTTTTGAGTATTTGTAAAGTTATTCCAGAATTTTGACCTCTGGTACCTTTTGCAGTCCTAAAAACGGAGAAACATTTTATATGTTGCCATATTTACCCTTCAGTATTTTTGTATCTAATTCTACTTATTATTCAGATCTAGAGGCCGAGGGACTAACCATTACTCGCCTTATTGAAGTATCAAAGAAAGTGACATCATCCAATATAGTGACGTCAGTAACAGATGGGACGTTTTCTGTTGCCGTTTGAAGGCAGCTTTTCATTTTTAAATAATTTTTACAGGACGAAACTCATCTGATTTATTAATATGCGAGACACATAACAATTATATCATATGCTAGGTTACCCAAGGTAGTCAAGTTTAAAGGTGCTTTCACTGCTTTTAATGATACGTTAATTTGTTTTCCTGGCATTAACAAAGTTTTAATTCGTCGCGCTAGCTTTTTATGACTTGCGTTTGTTTTCGCTGAAAGTTCTTTGAAGTTTGGTAGATACCTATATGTGAGTATTTGTACTGATGCAGAGCGTTTCTTTATTCATCTTTATTGCTGTTCAAATCGTGAAACCAGTTATTTTCAGAGTTGTTCAAAATGGTGTTTTGATGTTCATTCAACAAAATAAATAACTTAAGTTGGACCATTAAACTTCCCTTCTATGACAGGATTCGATTTCAGCATTCTGACGAAATAGAAATGATTGACGAGATGATATCCGTCTACCGTTCAGCTTTAGCTGCGTGAGTCGGGTATCACCGCGACAAAGAAATGTTTGAGCCTGTCCACAGACTAGATTGCAGCACTACAGTTTTCCTGTCTACGATCAATTTTGAATTACAAGTATCCCCACCACATTTCCAACAAAAACTTGTATTAACGCTGCCATTGTCAGTGCGAGTGGCTCATAGTCGGTGGAGAATGCTAGGTCATGTACTGCGTGGGCCTACAGATGGTCCAGCCTATTCGTAGCTTATCTTTGCTGTCAACACAGTTGCAAGAGTGACGTGGACAACCGCAGTCAAACCTTTTCTCACTGATTTTTTTCGTTGAATGAATTTCAAATATTTAACGTTAATTGCTCAGGATAGAGCTCACTGGGGAAGCTTGCAAATTGCGTGATTTTGTTTTGAGAAAGATCAACAGAGATGTTTTTTATTAACTATCTATTAACTATTTCTTAGAGCTTTGATTCATATTTATATATATATGTCTTAATTTGAACGTATAAGTTTAAGCTAGATCTTCCCAGCGCAACTTCAGTAGGTTTTGCTAATGCACCTGGAATCAGAAAGCACGTTCATTGGTCGAAATTTGTGGTGTCTCTTAAAAAACCGCTCTATCGTCGCGTTTGATTTAAAATCGATCGATCGCCGGCGCGCGCGCGCGGCTGGCATGTGCAGAGCGCAATTAGTGTCACAAAATTTTGAGTTGCGGCTTCCAAATCTTAAATTACCGCATGGTGCCGATTTTGTTACGATTCAAGACAATAATTAATAATAAGGAGCTTTGACTTGGTAAGGTTATCCGTTATGTCAATCTAACTTGCCAATAGGCAATAGTACAGAGACACATAAGACCCACCTAGCCATCTCAGCCTGCACTGGAAACAGTTATACACGATTATTTGTCAGTAACGCACCGTAACTAAGAGTGCCATGTTACCATGGCAACGGCAGGATGGCACTCTAACAACCGAGACACAACCTCAGAAGCAGGTGCAGTAATAATTAATGTTTTGTGTGTGTTACAGGAGGAGTAAGTTGGATATTTGCGTCATGTTCAAGTAGGTAATGTTCTGCTGACATTCACCGCTGTCTTAATCGGGACATTAGCGGACCCAGTATTATCAAAAACCACGTGATCTTTCACGTGATATACCACGCGATAATTGACATGTGTGAAAAACCCCGGTAATTAATATAAGGTCGGAAAATAAATTTGATCTACGATACAAGTATCTTTTTTTGAAATCAATCGATTCAAAAAATCAGTTCAAACAAATTTTTCCATGAATGGAATAAAACTCACCGTTTTTTGCAGGACAACCGTGACTCAACCCTCCTTGCTGCCCTAATGTGATCCGGTAGAGAATGTCAATGAGACTAGAGAGTTGGCTATAAATCCATGGAATAATGTACCCAAGTAACGGGCATTTTGCAATGAAAACCACCTCCTCCAGGCAGTTATCATAGACGTCTCAGACCCTTTCCTTTTCTACTATAATCTTACTCTCTCTTCAAATCCTTAAATAACCAACATTAGAATTTCCGAGTGATGTCTAATAAAATCAGTTTAAGAAGGTAACTCCATTAAATTCGTCCGATAAAATATGATAAGCTCAAGATGAGAAATCCACATAAGAATTTCGATTGTTTGTTGTCCCTCTTTTCTATTGTGACACAAATATTTGATTCTTTGTTATCGGTTATCTGACTAACAGTTGCCTTAACTTTTAAACAATTGTTTAATTAAAAATAGTTTAATTATGAATAACGTTGATAAATAAGTCCTCTATAAACATGCTTATAAATAAAACAATTATTGAAAGGTTAAATAATTCGATAAAATGATTATCTATATTTATGCAAACGGTTATACAAGTTCATCGAATTTTGATCTCCTAAATAAGGTGTAGCATGAGGCTTCAGGAGTATAAGTTACATGCTAATGATTGTGTAAGAACACACTATAAATACAAATTAAACGACAAAAATTAGATTTAGGAGAAATGGACCCAAAAGCTTAATTTTTATTACCACACTATATTATTAATGCACCTTGAATAACACAATCGTCGCCAAAGAAACCTTTTCTCTTTAGTGGTGACTGTTGCGTGATCATTTGAAAAGTCGTTCCCCTTAGCCTATAACATTATATTTATAACAGTTTACATTTCACATATAATAACACCTTGATTTCAGCTATACAATATATGTGACATGTAAACGGCCCGACGATGCTTCTCATCTGACAATAGAAAATTCCTAGAAAATTGTTTGCCAGCGAAGTTCAGAATTGAAACACTATCATGACGATGATTATATCTTGCTTTGTAATTCAACTAAGGCATCATTCCACGAACAAGTGCTTGTATTGGTCATAGCTCCATTTCTAGACGACCCTGGGCTTTGTTTCAGACCTCATCACATAGACTTACAGAGGTAGCGTCATGGAATATAATTGAACTGAAATATCATGTGTCACAGCTATCTTATTACTTATAAAGCGTGGTCATATATAAATATATAAATATATCTACATATGAAAATGGAAAATTCGCGAAAGACGGTGTCTCAAAGAAGAAAATACCGATAATTGCATATTCTCATGAAGGATGGGTTTAAGATGCGGAAGGGCCTTTCAAAGGGCCTTTGACTCTTAATGGAGCGAGGAGACAGACACTGATAAACTAGCAAATTATTTACCACTCGATGAAATTTAACCAATCGCATCTGTCTGAAATGCATCATGGGACAAAGCGAACATAGTTCCCGTTCATGTTGTGTTTCGTAATTCGTATATTAGTTCAAAAATCATAGATTTGTTACCCTTTAGTTCTTGTTCATGTTGTGTTTTGTAATTAGTATATTAGTTCAAAAATCATAGATTTGTTACCCTTTAGTTCTTGTTCATGTTTGTGTTTCGTAATTAGTATATTAGTTCAAAAATCATAGATTTGTTGCCCTTTAGTTCTTGTTCATGTTGTGTTTCGTAATTCGTATATTAGTTCAAACATCATAGATTTGTTACCCTTTACCTCTCGATAATTATAATAGGATACAAACCAGCCTTAAACGCTCGCAACTATTAGGAACTTTTTGCTTAGAAGTTTGTCTTTTTCAATTAAGTTTCAGATTGATCAACATTTCTTGTGTTTCTGAGTAGACTCGAACAAGGGACACAGGTTGTTAAAATGGTAATCCCGTTCCGGTGTACAACATAATAATCACACTGAAATACCAGGAAATTATATTTCCGTGTTGATATGACTGTAAACTGTGTTGATATGACTGTAAACACCGCTCAGGCAGCAGTCTATTCAGAGTAAATTATTTCGTTCTGTATTTGTGTACCCCTATATCATGATGTAAGACCGTTTATGTTGTTTGGTGAATTCTTCATGTTCCCATATTTTCATGTTACAGAAGCAATAGTTTTCATAAAAGTTGCACATCGCAGATTTATAGCGAAAACATTTTGCCGGACAGAGTGCCAAATATCTACTCATATACCTATCATAAGGGGTCGTTCACATATGACGTCAGCAAATTTTCGGTAATTTTTACCCCCTCCCCCTTTGTCATAATTCATCATTTTAATTTGCAGCCATTTTTGATAATTTTATACTAAGTCAGTGAAAACACAGTTTTCCGCCAGATTTCTGATTCAGAATTTTTATTTGAAAATTTCCTTCTCATTTTGAAAAATTCACATAAATTTTTTTAAAACTAAAAGAAATCAAAATTTTTCAAAAAAATACTATAAATCCTAAAAATTGTGGATGACATCATCATAGGACAAACCCCCCTTGTCATCAATCGTCATCATTTGGAAACCCCCAGCAAATTTACCGCTATAATAATGAATTAGTGAAATGTTGACTCGAACACTTGCAATATTTCTTGTGGTGACACTGTTGGTAGAGAGCAAGCATCTGCTTTGCAAAAAGCTGAGATCGGGCAGCAAAATGAGGGTGGACCTTACTAGGGAGAGTAACACCATCATTTTTTTCCCTACCTATGGAGTCAAACCAAGCGGGATCAGACCAGGTTACTTATTTATGAAGCTTTAATATAGAATTTATAGCCATCTGGTTTTGCGGTGATCGTTAAAAGCAACCTTCTTCTAATAAATAGGGATCGGTTTCTTATAAGTTTTGATTGCCTAAATTTTGGTTAAGTACCTTAACATAAGATCGGCCCATAACGATAATAGAGTCCATAACCGAAACTGAAGTAACCATAATAGAAGATTTTCGATATCTTTTATCATTCAGAACACTCCAATTTCTAACAAAACTTTACAAGGTGCCAAAAATATCGACAAGTTATTATATGACCCTGTCAATATCTTCTCGGAAAATGAGGATATCATCATGAAGATATATTTGACTGTCAACTACGCCCCTGCTATCGGTGACGAGGGAACACTGGACCTGTTTTTCGAGCTCCCCTTTGGGGGTTGCCAGGACGATAGTACGGATGATTGCTCTGAGGTTGGTTGATTTATTGTATGTACGTGGGCAGCTTGATAAACTGCTTTATTGGATAGAAAGAAGAATGATTTGACTAGTCGAAATGAAATTAAAATATGTAACTGTACTTTCTACTGAACTACAACAATTATATTGAAGTACAAAACTTTATAATCCTATAAACATAAATTTTGCAGAACATCCCTGATTCAACCTTTCCTTGGATACGTTTCTGTGCCCCAGTCCCTTTTACAGCAAGTGATCGTCTCCCCGTGTCTCTGGAACTTTCAGTTGAAGGAAACTTTCTGGTTGTGAATAACGGGGGGAAGTTTCTAGGAAAAGCTGCGATTCCCAACAAAAACTGTGATTCTGAGGAGAGTCGAGAGTTCATTTATGGGATTGGCGCAGCTGTTGGAGACTTCCGGAAATTCCAGCCACAATTGTGCCAAGAATGGAATTTTTAAAAGTTGAAATCATGAACAATGAACTGCTACTAGTTAACTAGAGCTTAAACTGTATCTTAATTATATTGTATTCTATTTCGTCTCATCACACATATTTTAGTAATAGTAATCGTAGAGACTAGAGAATTTTAAGTTATTTTATAGGTTGTTTTCTTCTAAGAGTTGCGCTAGTCCTTTCCGTGAACAGAAAGCGCCTTTTTGGGAAAATCTAAGCAGTGTTATCAGGGTAAATTGCTTCTTTTTGAGCACCCTAGATCTAGTAAAATAGTAAGTTTATAACCAAAATGATAATAACACCTTTATTTTGTGAATGAAATCAGTTTTATTTGTTCATTCAACAGTCGCAATATAAAAGGTTTAGCTAATTCCCCCAACTAGTTCAGTAATCTTACTGGTACTATTTATAATGTGGCAAGACATCAGGGCGCTGACAAACATTTGCGTCAGTGTCCCGAGTGCGGAAAGTTTAGAGAATTCCCCCAACTAGTTCAGTAATCTTACTGGTACTATTTATAATGTAGCAAGACATCAGGGCGCTGACAAACATTTGCGTCAGTGTCCCGAGGGCACTACGACAAGCAAGTTACACTTCCTCTCTGGGCGCTTGCCAACTTGCTGCAACAAGTTTTTTTTCTCAGCCAAAGTTCTCCATTTTCATTACTTGGCAAAAGCACCTTTATAGCCTTAAAATTATACTACAATTGCAGCGTTTTTTAAAATCTGGTCATAAAGATTGTTAAAATCAGGTGTTTGTGTCTAAGTACAACTAAGTTTTCTGTGAAGATTACATTTGCATTATCAATTTTGTATCTGTTATTTTGTTAAATTGCATTGTTATTATCTCATGAAGCAGCTCAGTATAGATTAGTTTAGGTTGGTATTATTTTCTGTTGAACTTTTGACTTTTACCAGTGACGTCCTGATCCACAACAGACAACTTCGTTAGAGTTACGATAAGGGTTACGATAAGGGTTAGGGTTATAGTTAGGGTCGCTGGGGCGAAATCTTTGGGAAAAAAGGTGTAGGGCACGATGTTCTGGGGCAGGACGACGGGAACCCATGAGATAACTGAATTATTATTTGAAAATTCTGCTTATTGTTATCATTTTAAGATTGGGAGTTGTGATAAAAATATGTCATGTGTGACACAATTTTGGCAAAGGGTTTCTTTATTATAAAATAGCTAAGGCGCTCCAACTATTTCTCTCCCCCTCCCTATCTTTGTCTTTCACTAAATAATTGAACCGCTCCGAGATTTTGGGCTGTGGTTACAATGGCCTGTAAATGTTGCCAAATAAAAAGCCTGGAGTGGTGATCAGAGAGTAGAATAGCAGCATCTTCATTTGTAACATTTTAGAAATATTTCTTTATTCCAAGTAGGCGGCAGTCTATGAGGATAGATTCCGAGTGAATTATTTAGTTCTCATTTGTTTGTCCCATATCATTAGGTGCGACCGTTTATGTTGTTTGGTGAATACTGAATTCTCCATGTCCCCATATTGTCTTGCTACAGTACAGAAGCTATACAGCTATAGGTTTAATGAAAGTTGTACATCGCAGATTTATATTTATATTGTTTAGTGAATGCACCATGTCTCCATATTTTCACGCTAAGGAAGCAATCGTTTTCATAAAAGTTGCACAGTGCAGATTTTTCGTGATAAATTTTTGCAAAGTAGAGTGCCGAATGGTCACTCATATATCTATCATTGCCAGCATATTTACCGCTGTAATAGTGAATTAGTAATCAGTGAAATGTTAACTCGAACAATTGCAATACTTCTTGTGGTGACACTGTTGGTAGAGAGCGAGCAACTGAAGTGTAAAAAGCTGAGATCGGGCAGCAAAATGAGGGTGGATTTAACTAGGAAGAGTGATACCATCATTTTCTTTCCAACCTACGGAGTCAAACCAAGCGGAATCAGACCAGGTAACTTATCTATTAAGCTCTTATATAGAATCTATAGCCATCTGGTTTTGCAGCGATCGTAAATAGCGATCGGTTTCTTCTAAGGTTTGATTGCCTAAATTTTGGTTAAGTACCTTAATATTAGATCGGCCCATAACGATAATAGAGCCCAGAACCGAAACCGAATTAACCATAATAGACGACTTTCGATTTCTTTTATCATTCAGAACACTCCAATTTCTAACAAAACTTTACAAGGTGCCAAAAATATTGACAAATTATTATATGACCCTGTCAATATCTTCTCGGAAAATGAGGATATCATCATGAAGATATATTTGACTGTCAACTACGCCCCTGCTATCGGTGACGAGGGAACACTGGACCTGTTTTTCGAGCTCCCCTTTGGGGGGTTGCCAGGACGATAGTACGGATGATTGCTCTGAGGTTGGTTGATTTATTGTATGTACGTGGGCAGCTTGATAAACAGCTTCATTTTGTAGAAAGAAGAATGACTTGACTAGTCCAAATCTTGAAATGAAACTTAAAAATTTAACTGTAGTTTCTATTGAACTACAACAATTATATTAAAGTACAAAACTTTATAATCCATTTTAAGCATAAATATTGCAGAACATCCCTGATTCAACCTTTCCTTGGATACGTTTCTGTGCCCCAGTCCCTTTTACAGCAAGTGATCGTCTCCCCGTGTCTCTGGAACTTTCAGTTGAGGGAAACTTTCTGGTTGTGAAGAACGGGGGAAAGTTTCTAGGAAAAGCTGCGATTCCCAACAAAAACTGCGATTCTGCACAGAGTCGAGAGTTTGTTTATGGGATTGGCGCAGCTGCTGGAGACTTCCTGAAATCCCAGCCACAATTGTGCCAGGAATGGAATTTTTAAAAGTTGAAATCACTAACAATGATCTGCTACCAGCTAACTATAGCTTAAACTGTATCTCAATATCGTATTCTACTTCGTCTCATCACACATTTTTTAGTAACAGTAATCGTAGAGACTAAAGAATTTTAGGATATTTTGTAGGTTGTTTTATTCTTACAGTTGCGCTTGTCCCTTCAGTGAACAGAAAGCGCCTTTCTGGGAAAATCTTAGCTGTGTTATCAGTGTAAATTGCTTCTTTTCGAGCACCCTAGATCTAGTAAAATAGTAAGTTTATAACCAACATGAAAATAACATCTTTATTTTGTGAATGAAATCAGTTTTATTTGTTCAATCAACAGTTGTAATATAGAAGGTTAAGAAAATTCCTCTAACTAGTTCAGTAATCTTACTGGTACTAATTATAATGTGACAAGACATCAGGGCGCTGACAAACACTCACGACAGTGTCCCGAGGGCCATACGACGAGCAAGTTACACGATGTTCTGGAGTCTGGGCGCTTGCCAACTTGCTGCAACAAGTTTGTTTGTCTCAGCTAAAGTTTGCCATCTTCAATACTTGACAAAAGCACCTTAATAGCATTCAGATTATACTTCAGATTATGCTTTAATTAAACTTAATTGCAGCGGATTTTTTAAGCTGGTCATAAAGATCGCGCAAAAACTAAAAATATGAAGTTAACTCATTGAAATTTCGCTAAATTCAGGTGTTTGTGTCAAATTGAGTACGACTAAGTTTTTGTGAAAATTACTTTATCAAATTATTTTATCTGTTATTTTGGTATTAACTGCACTGTTATTATTTCATGAAGCATCAGTATAAATTAGTTTAGGTTGGTATTGTTTTCTGTTGATTTTTGACTTTTACCATTGTTTACATTGTTCCAAAAAATTGTTTTGAAGAGAAGCGGAGTGTTAAGTTAAATCATCAGCATTCAACTTTGGTGTCAGGACTGGTGGAAATCCTCTCTGTACGGCATGTTTAGCAAGGAATAGAAGCTAAGGGGTTCCGTGCAGTCCAATCTTTAGTGCAACATTAGATCGGTGGCCGATGTCCTACCCCAGAACATCGTGCCCCAGATCACTGTATACCAGATATTTAGCCCCAGCGACGATGTTGTGGAGCAGGACGACGGGAACCCATTAGATAACTGAATTATTATTTGAAAATTCTGTTTATTGTAATCATTTTAAGATTGGGAGTTGTGATAAAAATATGTCATGTGTGACACAATTTTGGAAAAGAATTTCTTTATTATAAAATAGCTAAGGCGCTCCATCTCTTTCTCTCCCCTCTATCTTTGTCTTTTACTAAATAATTGAACCGTCTCTGAGATTTTGGGCTGTGGTTACAATGGCCTGTAAATGTGGCCAAATAAAAGCCTGGAGTTGTGATCAGGGAGAAGAATAGCAGCAT
>JH152664.1:150586-186736 GCA_000226015.1 Mnemiopsis leidyi | reverse complement strand
TTATTACGTGACATGACAACGATATACTTTCTCGATATTAATAAATGTCACGTGTTAAGAAAAAGACGTGACTTCTTCTAACGACTAACAAAGAAAAGTTAAACTGAAAGAGAAAGTGGGGCGAAAATTATGGAGTCACAAGTTCTGTAGTCACAAGTTCTGTAGTCACAAGTTCTGGAAACTCACACAATCGTAGATTTAGTGAGAAGTTCAGCAATGAGGGCTCCACTAGGGATTGTCAGACCGCAGTAGTTCACAGAGAGGTGTTGTAGTTCGGTGTTTCCAGTCAGACAGACTAGCAGGTTCGCCATCCCCTCGTCTCCGAACCTGGGAGAGTGTGATATAGTAGTTTGTAGTAGTTTGTAGTAGATTGTAGTAGATTGTAGTAGATTGTAGTAGTTTGTAGTAGTTTGTAGTAGTTTGTAGTAGTTTGTAGTAGTTTGTAGTAGATTGTAGTAGATTGTAGTAGATTGTAGTAGATTGTAGTAGATTGTAGTAGTTTGTAGTAGATTGTAGTAGTTTGTAGTAGTTTGTAGTAGATTGTAGAGTTAGTAGTTTGTAGTAGATTGTAGTAGTTTGTAGTAGATTGTAGTAGATTGTAGTAGTTTGTAGTGATTTATAGAACTTTGTACTTTGTAGTGATTGATAGTTGTTGTTTGTAGTTGTTTGTAGTAGATTGTAGTAGTTTGTACTTTTTTTAGTTGTTATCAGGGGTCGGTAGATTAAAACAAGAATACCAATATTTTATTCCATCAGAGCCTACAAAACAGTTGCACTAGAAACGTTTCATAATATTTGTAGCAATTCCTTAAACAATGTGTCTGTGAGGTTGCAATGAAATGACGTAGGTTGTCGCGGCGACATGTGACCTCCGAAAGTGCGACCTCAGTGCGACCTCCCGCGCAGGGGGTGTTAAAGTTGATAACACAAAAACATGTGGTATTTTACCATGCAGGTTCTCATCGCTAATCACTGTCCAGAAACTAATGCTACACTTTAAAGTGTCAAACTGGAAAACACAGCAGGGGACATGTCATGAAGTTGTCATGAATTATTGAAAGGGGAGGACCCGAATTACAACTAACAGATAACTGAACTGAAATAATGCCCAGCTATTTATAGAACATATATTTATGACATGTATTTATTTATAGTTCGGTGTTTCCAGTCAGACAGACTAGCAGGTTCGCCATTCCCTCGTCTCCGAACCTGAAGGGGTGTAATATAGAAGTTTGTAGTAGATTGTAGTAGTTTGTAGTAGATTGTAGTAGTTTGTAGTAGATTGTAGTAGTTTGTAGTAGTTTGTAGTAGTTTGTAGTAGTTTGTAGTAGATTGTAGTAGATTGTAGTAGATTGTAGTAGATTGTAGTAGATTGTACTTTGTAGTTCTTTTCAAGGGGCCTGCCGACAGTTGCGCCCAGAAGAATCAGGGGTCGGTAGATTGAAACAAGTATACCAATATCTTATTCCATTAGAGCCTACGAAACCGTTGCATTAATGCACTAGAAGCGTTTCATAATATTTGCACCAACTCCTTAAACAATGTGTCTGCGAGGCTGCGATGAAATGACGTAGGTTGTTGAGAAGACATGTGAACTACGAAAGTGCGACCTCAGTGCGACCTCCCGCGCAGGGGGTGTTAAAGTTGATAACACAAAAACATGTGGTATTTTACCATGCAGGTTCTCGTCGCTAATCACTGTCCAGAAACTAATGCTACACTTTAAAGTGTCAAACTGGAAAACACAGCGGGGGACATGTCATGAAGTTGTCATGAATTTATTGAAAGGGGAGGACCCGGATTACAACTAACAGATAGTTGAACTAAAATTATGCCCAGCTATTTATAACATATATTTATGACATTTATTTACGACATTTATGAGGTTCATTTATATTCAAACAAGTTAAAGCTAGATGGCATGATTTTCTGTTCAACCTAATCTACCGTGCCACATTGCTTGTATTCGAACAGAGTGATGAGTGTATTGGTACAAACTGTGTGCAAGCGCTACTTCTTAGTTTCTCACGAACTGTATTATCTTGCAGTGTATAACATGTATGGTATATGGAGATATTGCACGATTTTAAATCTATAACTTTTAAAAATATGCAGTAAATCGGAGTAAAGCTTAGTCTATTATTGACGTGAGCATATCGACCGTATTTTTATAAACTGGTTGGATCTCGCAACCAGAGGTGGCGGAACATGGGGGCCAGGGGGGCAAGCTATCTGACACGTGCCAAATTCCAAAATTCTTCCCCTGCGGCAGGCTCAACAACTTTTACCAGGAAATTGCTTCTAAGCTATCTGAGTATCTGACATGTACCAATTTTTTAAAGTTTTACTTGTGCTTTGACAAACAACCTTCACACAACCAAAGCTGTGAAGTATATTGCACTGATTGTAGGAACGTAAAAGGTGAGATACTATCAATCTTGCATTGTCAAATTAATTCTAGAATCATATCTACCTTATTAACTATAAAGAAATTGCCAGGGTCAAGATCTTTTGTTGAAAACTATAACAGATTTGATTGCACTGCTAGGAGTTCTGTGTAGAACTTAAGCTGGAATACATACTACCTAGCACAGTGTCATTGACAAAGTAGCACTTAAAAAACTCACATAACAACTAAGCTCTATTACCAATATTACCAAAATGGTTCAAAATCAGCTGTATATGCCCAGTTTCCCAAAAATTTTCGCCTGCTGCGGGCTGATTGTTTTTTAAAAGAAACATAAGATTTATGCAGACTCCATTTTCGGGTAAATATACGGTTACATTACGCATGTGCGAGACCGTTGGTGCGAACCGCCGCCGATCGAGCATTGTGGGCAAAATACCAAAATACCCCCCCCCCCCCCCCGTTTTCGAGCATGTTCCTACACCCCTGCTCGTAACCTCCGCCAAGCTGATGCATGCTTGCATAGTGACGACCACCTAATTTAAGCATCTAATAAAAAAAGTTAGAGTCAAATTTTTAGAGCATGTCTGAGGTTTTATTTCTTAGTTTTTATTGGCAAGCTTATGTCCCTTTTTATTTCTGATATCTCATGTTGGCAAGCAAATGTGTCTCTTTTAAATAACATTACACGCGTCCAGCTGTTTGATTAAAATTTTTAAAAATCGCACAGCGGAGATTTGGAAATCTAAAGTAATCCTGATATGACGTCAGCTCGATTTCTATAAAACGCCGCTGTACGTATATCTCTATATAACCATGACACAACAAGCAGCGGGCTAATATGTTATATTGTGTGGTCAACTTTATTGGTTCTTTATCACGCACACTGTCATATTGCACGGCAGAAAGTTTATAGAAAAAAGCATCAGGAGCAGGAGAGAAGATTTTTAGTAACATACTGTAGCACATGCTGTTTTGTGTTAACATCGCTTTGTATTACAGACTATGTAGTCAGATTAAAAGTAAGGGTTCATATAGTAGTAGTAAGAATCTTTAAAAGTACGAAATATCTCTATACAAGAGCATCCTAGGTACTTTATAGATATCAGAA
Source organism: Mnemiopsis leidyi (assembly GCA_000226015.1). Lineage (NCBI taxonomy): Eukaryota > Metazoa > Ctenophora > Tentaculata > Lobata > Bolinopsidae > Mnemiopsis > Mnemiopsis leidyi. The sequence goes on along the minus strand of JH152664.1, from coordinate 183,218 downwards.
CACGAAAAAAAAAGATATATATAGAGGTAGAAATTAAAGGTCGAAACGTGGAGTATTTAGAAAGTGGTTATTCAACAAGCCAGTTTACCTTGATGTTGCTTGGGGATGGCAAGTCCCCCAGCATAGTGTCAACTGTGGTTTCATTGTGTTAATATTGTAGACGTACCTGTTGTAGTCCAGTACTAGCTTCTTCAGCCTCCCCACTGGAAGCGTTCTGAAAATTAAATTAAAATTAAAATTCTATCAATTTTTAAACTATTTCAACACTACAAATTAAATACATTTATTGAGTGTTATGTCTTGATGACGGTGTTGTCACACAGAAATATAAAGATGAATTGATATTAAAATCTTATATTCAGTTTAGATCTATCAATCGCGTCGTTAATAATACGATAATATTAAGGAACCGAATCACACTAATCACACTGAATCACACCAAGTACAGGAATGATCTTATTGCTAAGTGTTATTAAATATCATACACCAGGTTGCCAATAGCAACAACCCGTGTTAATACCTAAACAGTGAAAGGCAGTAGTGGCTCCATTGATATCACATTCGAATATTAATGTCACTGCGTGGAAGTAATTAACTATAAAGATAACAAACATAATGGAGTTAATAACGATATAATGCTAACTTTTCTCATACGTTCTAATTTAATACAAGTTAAACAACACACATGTGTGTTTAAGTTGCTTGTTGCTATGTAACATTCGTGGTTTACTTATCTGTAAACACTCTGATAACCATTAATAACAGTTTCACAAGCCGTTAAGCGAAAAAACGTTTGCTTTTCTCCTCCTCCCCCTACATTACAAGCTAAAATAGTAGAACTATCTTGTAATTTTGCAGCATGCATCCTGCACGCTGAATATTTATTTTCTTAAGTGGACCATTCTTGACATAATGGCTTTCTCGCATGTACGGCAACGTGATTCTATGTTTGCTGGCTCGACACATTGGAAATGTCATTGGATTAGTATGAAGGCTCGAACATCTGCCAATCTCTTAAAACGCGAGTTTAAATATCGTCCGCAATCAATGAAGAGAAATTGTGGTTGATTTTTACTTTTCATGATATGCAAATTGCAGATTATCCTCTGCAAAATCATGCAAGGATTGAAAGATCAGTTTGGTTTTAAAGACAAACTGGTCGTTTTTCTACTCCAAAGTAACAAGCACGACAAATCAGACAAAATTGCTTTTAAAGACGGCAAATATATGTTAATTTCATTTCAAAAGCGTTTTCATATCAGGTTTGTAATAAACACCTTTGATAGCTCGTTCCACGAATTACAATGTCAAAACATTTCACGCAGAGTCGCAAGCCGAATTAAGGTCTAAACACATGAATAGTCTAAAGTCTAAACACATTAGCTAAATGCGTATAATATTTGTAGTTCGTGAAACTATAAGCTTATAACAAACCTGCTGAGGCGTCCAAGAGCGAAGTCTGAAAGACCGGTATCGATCAGTTCAATAGTGGAGACGTTTTTCCAACATGGTGTTTCCAGCATCAGGGCCTGCAAGAAATCATTTTCTCTGGTTATAATGACATGTTTATTTATTATTTGATATGAAATTATTTAAACAAGTAAGACTCCACTGGTATGAAAATATTCAGTGGATTTGTCAGCAGTGTAACAATATGGCGTACTATTCACCAACCATATCGATAATGTCGCTGTCAGAAATGGGAGTCCTCCAGCAGTAGATCTCTCGTATCTGAGCAAAGGTAAAACTGGGAGAAAATCTAATAAAGTTCATTGTCCTAATAACTGCAATGGATGTCAAGTAAAGCTTTGAGGAGTAACTATCTCTAAGTTATCTCTTAAGTAACAACTAATGACTACTCCGAGTTACAAGTGATTAGTGACCCACCTTCATGTAGCACACAGCACGTATAGCATGGACAAGACAAGATAGAGAGACAGGCCTGTTGTTTGCTCCTCCTGAGAGTATGAACTGAAATTGTGCTAACGTTATCTAAAGATATCATTAACACTGTGTGATTTCATAAAATTTATTCTAAACTAGAAAAAGAGAAAGAGGACAAGCAGATATCATGTGATCAACTTGATGTATAGGATGATTTACTGCACCTTGGAAACAAATTGGTTTTTTTCAATACCATGTTTTAAATCCTCTTCAATCGTGGGGCTAACATAGGTTGAGTGACCATATACACTGGCTTGATAAGCTTTTAACAGGGCTTTCACCTGAATTAAACTTTGTCAAGTGTCGAAATAGCCACAGCATTAGTACAATGCTGTCTCAAGATATTTAGATTGGTTTTACCAGACCCATAAAGATTTCACAGTATCTTACTACTGTGAGAAAACCTTTGGTCTTTTAGCATCCACCTCTCCTTATTAAACTATTAATCCCCATTGGAGTTTGGAAAAGTTAGCAAAGGACATCAGTCAAAATGCTTGGCACGCATTTCTGTAGGTTGGCCATGGAGGGGGTCAAATGATCAAAATTGTTCACCATGATCATTGCAAAATTCTGAATTGTCAGGCTTACCTATAGTCAGCCCAAATATATTAAAGTGTTCGATGTAATCAAGATAAATGTAAGCACTGAGAAGTAAAACATGTACGGAAACCAAAACAGTTATTTGAGTACCTCCTTCAAGGTCCTTCTTAGAATTTGCTAGCACCTCTTCACCGCAATCGCCAATTAGAAGATACTCAGAGGCCAGAGCAATAAAGGCCATTAGAATTTTGAATTGTCTAATTATAGTCTTGGCAAAGATAACCATTTGTCCATGACCAAAGGAACACAATATTCCGATTTAGGCTGACAATCGCCAACCCTTGTTTTGTACTTTTTCTGCACATGCAAAAACATATCAAAGGAATCTTGTCATTTGCCCCTGCAGACCACTTTGGCAAATTTTCAAACCTTAGAAATGATCGAATCTAGTATGACAGTACAAAGACATGGTAAAATAAATAACTTAAATTGTATACATCGTCTTTAAATACTCTACCTGCACTGAAGGAGGGGGATCAAGGGCAGTCGATATTTTACTTTTAGTCTTTTTCTTCTTCTTTTTTACATTGGGTGGCATACTTAAAAATGCAAATAGCGATTATTTGAAATTGTATATTATTATTGTATATAATTGACACATGTACCCAGGTTTTAATACATTAGTGCTGAAGACATGAAAGATTGTTGATATCTTATCGAAGACCCTGCTTATTCAACCCTCAATCACAGTTTCCATTCAGTCAGCTGTGTCAACTAAAGAAGATTGATAGGCACTCTTCTAGAATTGGCCGATCTGGAAATCGAAGTTTGCTATCTCCTGCATAGGTAGGTTGAGGTAGATACCATTGTAGCACTAACCCAGCATTTTATTACAGTAATATATCTCATAAACTAGAATAGATTGAGTACCTATAGTTCAATGATCAGCATTAATACAATGCAACACTATCAATTACTTTACCTAGACGACAGAATACCCACATAATTAAGCAGACCCCTGAACATATGAAAACCCCGAAATGTTTGTAAGGGCTGGTAAAAATAAAGAAATGTGAGTTTGTAGTAGTAAAAGCTTTCAATAATCATGTGTGAATCGTCTTCAGCTATAAATAAAGGATGAGGTGAGCCTTAAATCTGAAGTGGGGTGGTGGCAGTGCTTGTGAGGAAGGATGGAGAAAGGGATATGAACAGCTGAAAGCATAGTAACATTGCAATAATTATAAATGTAAAAAATCTAAAAAGGCTTGTCTTCTTAGCGGGAGGAGAGATATACAGAAAAGTAATAAATTAAAATAAAATCTTACACAGTAAGATAGCTATTTGCGCAACAAAAGACAGATAAAGACAGGTGTTCCAATACTTAAAAGGAGTGATGGTTCAAGGACTAGTGGTCCAGCTGAAAGTGCTGAAGCTCTTACTGAAGCCTTTAGCTTGGTGTTTGTACATGAACTAGAAAACCTACCAAGCGTTGAGAGACCTGAAGTTGAACCTGATATTTTGTCTGACATAAATATTACTTTCGACATAGTAAAACATCAATAAGAGAGCTTAAATTGTTTTAAAAGCTTTGGTCCTGATGGTATTCACCCTAAACTTATAAAGTTATTAGCTGACGATTCTTCATTTGTTGTAGCTATTGTTAAATTATTTAGAAAATGCACAGATTGTGGTGAATAACCTAAAATATGGATATCTGCTAGTCTCACTGCACTATTTAAGAGTGGGTCCAAAACTGGCCCTTTGAATTATAGACCTGTGTCATTATCTTGTGTTCTGTGTAAAAGTTACAAAAAAATTCTACGAGATGAAATTCTAGTATTTGTTGAGGACAAGATCAACCCTGTTAAAGGCAAGTCGTGACTAAGCAATCTGTTAGAAACTATGGACTGTGTAATGGACCTCTTAGAGCAGGGCATTCTAGTTGACATGATGTTATCAAAGATTTATTAATTGGTAGAGCTTTTGGGGTTTCCTTGCAGGGTAAAATTTTCGTCATTCAAAGATATTTTATCAGGAATACCACAAGGTTAAATTTTGGGACATTTACTAGTTATTTTATACATAATATTTCTTATTCCTAAATTGTATTTTACTAAAATTGTATTTTACTACTATTTATACAGTAATACTGAAAAGAATAATATACAACTCAAAACATTTCTGTTCAGCTGAACAGTGAAGGATGCCAAATGCACTGAGTCAGCTTCTTTCTTTCAGAAGCTAAATAGTGGACAATATCAAAATAAAATATTTTATGTCTTAGCAAGAGTCAAGTGTAATTGCAACACGATATTTCATGATCTTAAACATTAAAGTTACAAACAAATCATAAATCATATATACGATCTCATGTGATCAGAATGTTCCAGTTCACGTTGAAATGAAACGAATCATGTGCTTCAACATCCTTTTTTCTCAAGTTTATTCAACTCATTTATTCAACACATCATCTGTCATCACTTGGAAAGGTGGGCCTTTTGGTGCACGTAAGCAGTAAACAATGACTCGATATTGAGTTAGGATCAGTTGGTCCGCTTTCCCGGCTAAACCTTGGAGTTGGCCTTATAAGGTTTTGTACGGCAGCGCGCACCCTCCTGTCATTTTATTGAGGGTCGGACAAAGTCAGACAATATAAGGTTTAGCCGGGAAAGCGTAACCGGAGGGTTTCCTGGGATCATCTCGTCAACGTCCAACATTCTAGCGAGCCGCGCGCGCCGCGTCGGTTGCCTTATGCTTTTGCATCGCGCGTCCGTTCTTATTCCGCGCTAAGCTCGCACATGGGGATATAGATATACGTGTTTAGCAAGCGAGTCAGGTAACAGACTAACCTCTAGACAACGCCAGTAGAGCTTGTTACACGTTGCATAGCCCTAGTTGTCGAGGTGTTACCCGACCCACGCGCGGCTCGCAGTTTACTGCTCTCCTGGCGTTTCGTTAGAACGTTAGAGGGATATCATCTCGTCAACATAGCCCTGCTGCCGCGAAGCGGAAGCAATTCGGCGCGCGCGAGGCCGAAACGTGATACAAAGTAGAGCAGCAAGCTGCGATCCGTGCGCGAGTCGGGTAACACCTCGACGCAACAACTGTCGCAAAGCGGAGGCGTCACAACGCGAACAAATTTTGTACGGCAGCGCGCACCCTCCTGTCATTTCCCATATTCGTTCCTGTCATTTTATTCCCATCACCCATATTGGCTTTGATTGAGGGTCGGATAAAGTCAGACAAGACAAATTTAGACAGTTAGCAAGCTGGCAAACTGTTCGAATTTGGAATTAGAGCCGCGCGCTGTGCCAGTATTCTCGCGGTGCATGATACCCGACTCACGCAGCTAAAGCTGAACGATAGACGGATATCATCTCGTCAATGCCAGTACGTACGGGCTACACTAGTTTCTGTTTAGCAGAATAGTGTCATTTCTTATTATTTGTAGTACTGGTAGTTATCGACTATTCAAATGTCAAAACAGAGTTTTCGATCGGTAGCAATAATATTAAAACGTTCAATCATAACAGATAAATATTGTGAACTCAGCAGTGAGCAGATTCAAACATTACCCATCCCGACTCTACGTTTACTACTATTCGTATTATCTTGTAAATCTGAAATCTAGCTCAAAATAATCCATCGTTTAAAAAAAGAGGTCCAGTTTCCTTGTCGGGAGGATTATTAAATCGTTAACAGGTGTAATAAATGAAAAAAAGATAAAGACTAACTACAATTAATCGTCATTTGATTTTGAAATAAAGTAAAATAAATCAAATTCAAAATGTACTTTTAAAAAAAATACCTTGGGCTTCTCTTATCTAAAGCATCACAACCATTCAGAAAGATAGATTACTTGAATAAGTTATTTTCACCATGATATTTCTCCAATTTTAACAGATAATGATTATGATACTGGCGTCGAATATTATCATTATGGAAGATTGAGAATATGATCAGACAACCAATGTCGCTAAAAGTAGTGGTACTCTGAAAGCAAAAAAAGTTTTGATGCCGAATATTGACAATTTCATCAGATTAGTTCATGGTTTCGACTTAGGGTTTGTTAAAATGCCAAATCAGGTAACCAGTAACGTTACGGTAAATATTTACACCTAAAATAAGAAAACTTCATTCTAATCTTGCAGATTTGCTGTCTCTAGTTTCACTTTCTGAAGAAAGAGGACGTTTTGAATCCATCGTAGCGGGTAATGCTATACTGGACGGTCCCGGACGATCATCTTCATCGGCAGAAACTGCAGATCTGTTATCAGCGGATTCGTGATGCAGCCTGCCTTCACTCGCTTCCGAATCTGATTGGCGTCCAGCACAGTTCTGAGTAACATCAACACGGACATTGATGCTTTGTCGTTGCTCGGGTGTTCTTTCTAAGCTGTCGACAACACGCCGGCCTATCTCTTCAAATGATCGGCCGAGAGTGGCGGACAGCACCTGGTGAGTAAGCCGATGTTGGCAGGTTTGTCCTCCTTCACTGACCACCACATTCCCCAGAACTAACTCAGATCCGGAGATCAGCTCACGGACTTTCTGATGGAAATAGTGGGAGGCGAGGACAAGGTTGTCACACGGAGGGTGGACGTTTTTGTCTTTCGTGGTGTCCTGGAAACCTCGCGTTGTCCTGTTCACCAGCAGTCTATCTGATCTTAGAGAGCTCCGGAGGATCTCATTGAAGATCTCGGCGATGGCGGTGATACGGCCCTGAAGTATCTCCTCAGTGGGCATCTCCGGGTCGAAGTCCGGGTAAAATTGGGGGAGGACGGGAGGATCAGGGGCGGGGTGAGGAACTTCAGACGGAACACCCAGAGCTTGCCTAATCTGCTGAGCTATCAGGTTGGACATGTGGACAAGCTCCTGCGTCAGAAAACCATGATTAGGCGGAAATTCCCCTGATAAGTTACACTTGACTCGCTTGACAAATTCGCTGCTAATGATAACAAGTCTAGCTCGCAACACCTGAATGTTCCTTGGATCTAACTGGTAAAACGGACTGTTTTCATTCCTGTGACAAAGCCGCCCTCTCAGCCGCACTCTCTCCCAAGGGTTGTTAGCTCTGACTCCGGGAGGTGGAGGTGGTGGAGCTTGCTCGCCCCTAACTGGCGGTTCTATGGCAATATTCACTCCTCCTGCGTTTATGAGGACGTTACCCTCTCCCACTCTAACGCCGCGCACGACCTGATGGGCCGGATCTTCCAGCAGGTCGTTTTCTACTGGCTCTGCGTTGAGGTTTATCCGGAGTCCGAAATTGTTGACGATCCTAAAGTTTTCAAATTGTCCGCCGTTTCCTCCCTCCAAGAGGAGCTGGTCTTCAGGCGCATCCCCGTTAGGGGGATCAGGGAACGGCGCTAACACTGGAATAGGATGTCCAACCTCAGGTTCTTCAGGAGCTGCCTCTCCAGCGTGCTGAGCAGCTCCATTATTCTGAACATTCCTGGTGTTTTGAGCGGCGGGAACGGTCGGCGTATCATTAGCGTTCTGGTGAGAAGAGGGAGCAGCAGAATTTTGAACAGTAGAGTTTGAAGTTGCGGGATAGTTAAGCTGAGGTTCAGGGACTTGTTGGGGCTGAGTTTTTTCAACAGGATCTGCTGAGGTATTTCCATTTCCAAGAGAGAAGCTTGGATCTACTGAACTTGGGCGACTATCCATCACAGTGGAAGAAGAAGCTGGGCCTGAATTAGAAGCCTCGGCAGAGCTTGGCCCTGCGCCTCCCTGATCTTGCTGCTCAAAAGGTTTCAAAATTTCGTTCAATTCAAACGCGGTAACACCCCCACGAGAATCCTGGGCTAGATCCCGCTGTAACTGTTGCACGACCGCCCGCAGGCGTTTAACCTCGCTTTCAGTTTTACTACCACTAGATGTAGCTGTCGAAGTTCCTTCTACTTTGGTAGCTTGTGCTGTACTCTTTTCAGCGTTCCCGTCAGTTTTACGGACATCTATTCCGTATAGCTTGCCCACGAGACCGCTAGGACTTGGTTGGACTGAGACCGGATGAGATGTGACCTCAACTGATTGTTGAGCACTGCTGGAAGCTTTTTGAGGGTCTCCTGATACGTGTTGACTCGAACTTACCACTGGACGTTGATTTTCTTGGACCTGCTCTTGTGGGTTTTGCGCTGGGTTTTGCTGATTTCGGACTGGTTGAAGCGGATTTTGTGGTGACTGCTGTCGATTCTGTGTTGAGTTTTGAGGGATTGGTGCCGGCCGAAGAAGATTTTCAATTCGTTGTTGATTGTTTGGTATAGCTTGCGGAAGATTTTGTATTCTGTGCAGGATTCTGTGCAGGATTCTGTGCAGGATTCTGTGCAGGATTCTGTGCAGGATTCTGAGCAGATGGTTGTCGAATAGGACCGGGAGGGACCTGACCAAGACGTCGCACGGCAATCTGGAGTCGCCGGTTCGGGTTAATCCTTGCGAAAACTCTCCTGACGGGCTCGACACGTAGCGGTGGCGGAACTGCAGCGACGTTTTCAGCAGCCGGTGGGTTTGGTATGGGAGCAGCTACAGGAGGGTTGACAAATCCTCTCCTCGCTCCTCTGTTGAGACGAATATTGGGGGCAGCACCCCTTGCACCGTGCCTCCTCTGTCTCCGCCTATCGATCACCATGATCGGTTGTTGTTGGTCATCGACCCTTCGCCTCCCTCTACGTCTGTTGATCATGATGATTGGGGCGGTGGCTGCTCTCGCCCCGACCTCCAGAAGGTCTCTTCTCAGGCGGTGTCTGCGGTTCCGGAACTTTCTGTACTGTCGATAGTAGGCCCGCCATGCACCCTTTAGTCGATCTTTCTGTCTGAAATTATGATAAGTTTAGTCTATAACAATGTCTGTACTGACTTCTAAATACTTTTCCAGCCGAAAAATGTTGTACGGCTTTTGAAATGGTATATCATATAAGAGGTTAACCATAAAATCGAAAAATATAACAGGCACAGATGAGATAAGAGACACAAGTGAGATAAGATACCAAATGAGATAAGATACACATATGAGATAAGAGACACAGATGAGATAAGATACACATATGAGATAAGAGACACAGATGAGATAAGAGACACAGATGAGATAAGAGACACAGATGAGATAAGAGACACAGATGAGATAAGAGACACAGATAAGATAAGAGACACAGAAGATATAAGATACACAGATAAGATAAGAGACAAGATAGGAGACACAGATAAGATAAGGGACACAGATAAGATAAGAGACACATATAAGATAAGAGACACAGATAAGATAAGAGACACATATGAGATAAGAGACACATATAAGATAAGAGACACAGATAAGATAAGATACACAGATGAGATAAGAGACACAGATGAGATAAGAGACACAGATAAGATAAGAGACAAGTAAGATAAGAGACAAGTAAGATAAGAGACACCGATAAAATAAGAGACAAGTAAGATAAGAGACACAGATAAGATAAGAGACAAGTAAGATAAGAGACACAGATAAGATAAGAGACAAGTGAGATAAGAGACACAGATGAGATAAGAGACACAGATGAGATAAGAGACACATATGATGAGATAAGAGACACAGATAAGAGACAATTGAGATAAGAGACAAGTGAGGTATGTTTACCCGGTCCTTACTGGAGTCGGGAGAACCAAGAGTGTTTCTTGCAGACTCCTCGCCAGAGTTCGTCTGAGTAGGCGATGTTCTTAAACCTCCGGCAGACGAAGCTCATCTCTCGTAAATCTGATCCGGGCAGAAAACTGAAATGGATTTATGTTCTGGTAGATTGTTTCGCGGAGGTCAATTTTAGTACTGGTAGAAAAAAACACGGCAGAAAAAAACAAACAATACAAATGATAAAGGCTCTTGATTCCACATTAGCGTACACAAAATTCACTCTTAAACAACTTCACTACACATTATTTACCTGAAAATCTTGTCGATGACGTTGTCAGGCATCCTGCTTAGCAAGGGAAGGTTTAGTATACCGCCTTGAGACTTCAGGTGTAGAACCGTCTTGTCGAGCAACTGTGAGGAACAAGAGATTCAGGGTGTTTAAGGTAGGTCCAGGTGTACCAATTAGGGACCAAACGTAGAGATATCAATTACAGTTTCAGTGGCAGATCAATTACAAACGTATTGACGAGGCAGGTGTTACAAAAGTAACAAACGTGCCAATAAATTGCCATATATAAACAATGCAAACCATCTCCACGGAACGTAAAAAATTCCATACAAACCTCGGTTTGAACAGCGTGTATCTCCGACTGGAGGTTCCTGAAGGAGCGAGGACCGATGGGAACATCAAACCGGATACACTGGGCCAAGTCACGTGACCAGGTAATCAATAGTCCGTCGTCTGAGAAGAGACACAAAGATAAGATCAAGATAGAATTAGATCTTGTGTTATCTGATTTTGTTATGAGAGACAGAAAGATAAGATCAAGATAGAATTAGATCTTGTGTTATCTGACTTTGTTATCTTACTGCTTATCCTTCATCTATATATATAAAGTATCATTTGCTCAAAACTTCTCCTTTAAGCTTTGATAAGACACCTAAAAGCCCTGAACTCTGTTTCTACTCTGTTTCTACTCTGTCTGTACTCTGTTTGAACTCTGTCTGAACTCTGTTTGAACTCTGTTTGAACTCTGTCTGAACACTGTTTGTACTCTGTTTGAACTCTGTTTGAACTCTGTTTGTACTCTGTTTCTACTCTGTCTGTACTCTGTTTAAACACTGTTTGTACTCTGTTTGAACTCTGTTTGTACTCTGTCTGAACTCACCTAGACGGAGATGTCCCACTATTCTTGCTCCGATAATGAAGAGTTTCAGAGAACCAAGTTGTGTGGCTGAGATTCTGTCTAGTACATTTAGTGACATTACACTTTCGCCGCTGTCGCTGAAATAGTCGGTATTCAACTATTTGATAGAAAGCAGACGATTGTCGTTAGATCTGTGTAGTGTGCCAAGCACTAGCATTGCATGAATCTAAAGGACTCTACAATCTGAATAACTTTACTATCTAAAGAACTTTATATCAACAATTGTGATAAATAAAACCTCGCGTTTGTTAAAAACGTGACAAAAACCTTTTATGCAAGTTGTTTGGTCGGTAGACAACACTGAAATGTCGCTCAAGACAACTCTGAACCAAACACCTATACAAGTCCAGCACAGTTCGACACTCTGCTTTATCAATCTCACTCATCACGAGGTCAGACTGTGAAGTCACGTGATCAGCTGCAGTCACGTGACTTGAGGATGAGGATCCCTGCAGCTCCATCATTAGTGAAGGGGTGGATGCTGGAATTTACATGGCTGTGTACTGGGAGTTATGTCAGTTTATATATTAGTTTGTATATAAGTTTATATGTTATAGATTAGGGAGTTTTGGACGTTGTTTTGAGTTTATGGTTGAAGAATATCCGTGTTTTCTAGCAGAATAGTTCAGTCGCAGAATAGCTCATCAAATCTAGATATAGCTTATCAAATCTAGATATTGATATATGGAAAGTTAACACATAGCGAAGTATTTCAAGAGAGATACGGTCAATATTCGAAGAAAGTGTAAACTACTGGGGGATTTAATGAGGAGATTTGGTTTAACTTGTAAGAACAATACAATAGTTTAATGGCAGTAGGTATGTAGCCTTAGTTTTGTTTTGTGGCAGTATGAGAAAATCGAATTGTTGTTTCGTAATTCGTAACTACAAATCTTTGCAGTTTGCATGTACAATAAGAAACAACTTTAGTGTACTGAAGGAGTCGAGTAAAAAGCAGGAATAGTCTATCATAGTAAATTGATTACAAATTTTGTACATATGAATAATCATCGGATAAATATCTATTTACAGTGATTGGAAATAACTTACAATTTTACAAATTATGAATGTTGGATTTACCAAAAATTACCAGTACGATGAAGTGCTCTGAGAATTAATTGTGATGATGATATTACCGAAATAAATTATATTATACTATTGTTATAAACTATTTACAAAAAAATATGAAACAAATCAGTGTTACTAAATCGAAAAGCTTTTTCCAAACCCCTATAGAAATGAATGAACAAATACGAGTGATATGACAAATGATATAAATTTCATGGATCATTCAATTGATAATCTGTCAGTGAAAAATATTAACTTTCATTTGTAGACCTCTAAAAATCATAGTTTTGTAATATTTCTCGATTGCGACGACTATTTTCGACCATTTTTATCTATTTGCGCAAATCTATTGGTCAAAATCCAATAAAATGATCTCAATTACAAAATCAAGGACAATAATATAACTCCAAGAGCTTATCTTATCCTATTTTCTAAATATAGACTTATACTCGAACTTTTATTTTGTTGGTGTGATTGTGTTAAAAAAGTTGTTATAAGTTATGACAGTATTAAAAACATGGTTCAAGCAGATTGCTATTGCTAAGTAGTGTCGTCATCACAGTATTACATCAACAGACTTTACTAAAACTGTGCTCGCTTATCAGTAAGTATTACTGAAAACTGTGTTCGCTTCTCAGTAAGTATTACTGAAAACTGTGTTCGCTTCTCAGTGAGTAACTTTCTCAGTAAGTATTACTTAAAACTGTGTTCGCTTCTCACTTTCAGTAAGTAAAGTCAAACTCCCGCTCAATGCTGGCAATGAGCTCCTCATCTCTCTCATCCAAAGGTCCGGATCCAATACCCGTGTTCTTGAAACTACCATTTAGTTTAGTGGAGCTGAGCGTCTTGTTGGTTTCGTTTACCCGCCTGAATTTACCGGGGTCAAACTTTGTTGATGAAGGAGCAGTAAAAGCACCAGGTGATGAGAAGTTGAGCGTTGTTGGGCCCGAACTTCGAGAAAGTCCGTTTGTTTGTTGCATGGAGCGGGAAAATATCTGGGATTCTTGTTGTTGGAGTTGAGAACCAAGCAGGGAGAATTTATCCTTACCTGAAAACGAAACAATTGTACAGATTTGTTGAAGTTAACAAAAACCGAAATCTTATCGTTGTCAGAAAATAAAAAGATGTTACAACTGCCAATACAAAGAGAAAGAAGTGGCAGGACACCCGACTCACGTAGAAGAGAAGCGACGTCGCTGTTCCCGGCTCCCTGTTTAGAAGTCCTGTCATTGCTGTGTCGGTTATACACCCCTGACATGTGAGAGGGGGTGTGGTTCTCCACCGAGCCGCTGTACGAGTTGTATCGACCTGAGACGAGGGGGGTTCAGGGGTCTGCTGGGGAGTTGTATGGACCTGAGGAATGGGGGTTTAGGGGGTCTGCTGGGGAGTTGTATCGACCTGAGACGAGGGGGTTTAGGGGGTCTGCTGGGGAGTTGTATCGACCTGAGACGAGGGGGTTTAGGGTGATCAGGGCCCCTGATCACACCCCCCTGATTCAGGGGGGGTAAGATGATCTACAGAGGTAATTGAGGGGGCTTTTAGGGGTTTGGAAGTCCGAAAATGCGCTTGTCCATTAATAAGTGTGATTCCTCAATGCACCCTAAAAGTTTTTTGAACTTACGTCTTAGAAAGGGCAAAATATGCCTACCTGACTGGTCTCGAGATTTGTTATAGAAGTTCTGACTCTTGCTGAATTGCTTCTCCCCATTCTCCCCGTTGATTGATGCGATGTTTGCGCTAAAGTGCCGTGTACTCTGATCCAAATTCGTCTGATTCCTGTTTGATGACGTCATCAATCCTGACGACGTAACGAACTGTGATGACGTCATAGGGGCACCGGGAGGCCGCGTGTTGGCCATGTCGAACTGAAGAGGAGAACGCGCAGTGTTGGAGAATGTTTCTCTAGCGAAGGTGACTGGAGGAGAGTCCGGGCTGTTACGGAAGTTCTCTGAAGAGACATGCTTGGTGGAATCTTCCTTGTCTCCTCCATAAGATAAAGAGTTGTCGGTCTCATGTTGGAGCTCATCTATACGGGTGTGTTTCTCTGTGACTTGAACAGTCTCTACCACATCAGTTACGTCATCTAGTTGTGTGGAGTCTGACGGTGGAGGTCCGGTGTTCTTTGGTATCACGTGGTCTTTCTGGGGGGTCACGTGATCTTTTTGGGGTGGCTCTACGTGGACAGGACGGTTTTTAGAGTTCTTGGCACCCATCAAGCCATTGTGAGCTAAGGAATGAGAGGTTTTAGTAAACTAAAGTTGGAATAAAGTCTTGGGTACTATGATCGAATCCCGTTGCGGTTAGGGCGCCCTAACCGTAGTACCAAGTTTTGTTAACAAAAGCATAATCAAATTTAGCAAAATCGACCCAAAACTGTCAGGCGACAAATAATTGATCATTCAATGAATAAGGTGCAATGACAATACCGAGTGACTTAGGAATAGTTATAAAATACAAATTGAAATTACATATAACAATTATAACTGTCTAAAATATCAAATCACAAATTAGTCCAATTAAATTTTGTTTCAACTCTGAAATTACTTGAGGCTGCATTTCGACTCTAAAATTCTAGAAAAAAAAAACAAATTTAAAAAATCAAAGTCATCATTGTAATTCAAGGTAGCTAAAGCTAAGTAAGTAGTAACTAGCTACACCGAAAATATCTCCAATTGCCAGGTGCGGCAATGTCAAATGGGACGTGACATTGGTTCGCTAATTAACAGATAACAATAATAGGTAATTAAGAAGGTTTTTAAGGAAGGTGGTGGAACCCCTACCCTTAATTAATACTGATAATAGTATTCACTCAGCTCAAGTTATATTTCCTTAAGATATATCAGAAAACTCTCAACCATATTTCACGCAAGATTCCAACATATATTGTATAAATAAATGTAATATAAGAGTTATAAGGGTATTTACAAAACTTACTTAGCCATAAATATAAGAATGTATTACATAATAATAATTTCATTATCGTTTAAAATGTAACTATCCTATAATTATGATCATTCAATATACGGTTCCAAAGAAAGAAGATTGAACTAAACAAAATATTAAAGAACAAGATTGTGGTGATAAACCTGCAAAGAATGTAAAAATGTAGACAAATCTTCCAAATAAGAGCACCAAAATACAGCGACAAATAACACACCTCAAGTGACAAATGACAATACTCTTCCTCACCCATAGTCACGTGACGTCACTCTCACTCACGTGACGTAACACTCACTCACGTGACGTCACACTCACTCACGTGACGTCACACTCACTCACGTGACGTCACACTAACTCACGTAATGTCACATTTACTCACGTGATATTTTACACGTGAGATCACAAACTCTCTGACTAGACTCTAAGTAGCCCACGCTGCGAGGGCGGCCATGTCCTCATCTTCTTCAACAGTAGATTTAGTTTTAGCTGGAGCAGATGTCGGTACAGAGGGAAGGTCGGGTAAAGCAGCACTCGGCATGTCCAGAAACTGAAATATATAGGGAGTTACGATTTGTGGGATGATAATTTCAGACATCGTTAGACACAAATATAGATCAATAATGGTAAGTAATTATGGTTATGGTAATGGAGGAAGGGAATGAGGAAAGGAAAGGGAAAAGTAAAAGGAAGAATGTAAAGATGGTAATATCATCAATTGGAATTACTGACGTGTAAAAGTGTGCGGAACGAACACTAAATACAGAAATGTGATTAAATCAGTGGAATTTCTTGGTCAGGTCCCTGATCAGTAAAGTTTCATGGAGGTCGCAGTAAATTCATCATCACAGGCGGTAAGTCTTCACAGCGTGTCGTGATATAATAAAGTAGCTTACAGGACATACCTCTGGATCGATAATTATTGCTTAACGGGAACGATATTTGTATTTGAATCCTGATCATAAATGCAAGCTTGGCAAGAACATGAGAATGATCCAAAATTATTCAAAATTAAAAAGTTTTAACAAAGATGACTACAAAGATGACTACAATATTCAAAGAAAATGCAGATTGCAGACTGTTAAAATTCTGCTCATGAATATTTTGCCGCGTTAAAGTCTTAGCCACATCAAAGGCACCTCAGAGAGAGCACCACATCATTAGGAATGGCAAACTATTATAATACTACACATCCAAACGCACTAAAGCTAAAAAACTAAAATGCTTAACATTCAAACGCACTAAAGCTAAAAAACTAAAACAACAAACAAACTAAAATGTTTAACATTCAAACGCACTTAAACTACAAAAAAATAAAACTACAAACAAACCAAAATACTTAACTTTAACTAAAAAAACTAAAACTACAAACAAACTAAAATGCTTAACAGTCAAACGCACTAAAACTACAAAAAACTAAAACTACAAACAAACTAAAATACTACACACTCAAACAAACTAAAACTACAAAAACTAAAACTACAATCAAACTAAAATACTACACACTCAAACAAACTAAAACTACAAAAAACGACCAACACATGTGCATCTCAACACCGCGTAAAGACGGCCAGATTGCAACTCAAAAAATGTGCTCTCTTGCTGGGGGGCTCTTCACACAGCTGAACACGTGCCAGATGAAGTGGAGATTTCGATAAGCATGATGAGCAGGCAGTATATAAGGACATGTAGTACTCAGCATGTCCAGCTGAGTTTTTGTCACTAAGTTACACTGAGTTTTGGCGAGTAAAACAGAAAAGAACTTTTAGGGGGTCGCAAATAGTTAACATCGCGTGATCGCTGTCACATTATACGAAACATGAGTGACCTTTCCCCAAAAAATTGTTGTAGTGGGCGGGTAAACCCGGGATTTGTTGTCGAGGTTAAAACGACCCTAACATTTAATACTTTGTCGCTATTCTGTCACACAAATTCAATAGTGATAAATTGTCAGGGAGCACGTGATCAAGTTTAAATTGTTACACAATCTACGTATGTGATATACAAATTGTGGAGATCGTATTACAACCTCAAAGTCCAAACAACGAAATGTCAACAAACGGTAAGGCCAGGACTCAATAATTATATGTTACGAAACATTATGCGATTAAGAACCTGAACAATGCCGTGAATACCAGCTACTGCGGGTTGCCATGGTACCAATACAGGTGAGCTAGTAACATTGCCATTATAATCACCAGATTGTCATAATTCCTCTATTTCATGTAGGTGAGAATATCGAATATGATGCTTTCAGTCTCTAAGTATTAAGCATCGCGATCGAGATTCTTAATTCAAATGTTTATCCAACTAACAATCTAATAGACGATAGAATTCAGAGTCGGGAATTTTCTCTATCACGTGACAATGTTTCTAGAGATTGATAAGTCGGACCTGACTTCTTATTAGTCAACTGTTAACAATTCCCGACATCTCCCTAAAAATTCTGACGTCCACAAGTAAGCAAAAACCGTGCCACATAAAATTTCTGTACTAACCTGTCTATCCATCTCCTCCTGCTCCATGCCCTCCAGCTCAGCCAGCAGTTCATCCTCGTCTACGTCGTTACCGAATCCCATGGGTGAGCTGATAGCAGCGGAGATCTCGTTAGCGAGGTCCTGTTGTTCTGCTATGTCGTCCATCAGATCGTGTACCTGTGTGAGTTGTATTAGTGGTACGTACTATAATTGTACGTGTAATTGTACATGTAATTGTACTTGTAGTTGTAAGTGTAGTTGTACGTGTAATTGTACTTGTAGTTGTACGTGTAATTGTACGAGTAGTTGTACGTGTAGTTTTATGTGTAATTGTACGTGTAATTGTACGTGTAATTGTACGTGTAGTTGTACGTGTCATTATAGTTGTGCGTGTAATTGTACGTGTAAGTGTATTTGTACGTGTAATTGTACTTGTAGTTGTACGTTAGTTTGTGACTAGAACCAAATGCAGTACGTGAAAATTTCACCGACTGAAAGATGACACGTCAGTGACACAGAACCCAGCCCGCTTAAAATTTCGCGAATAAGAGTCTCTGAGAGCATATAATCTGATCAGAGATTGGATCTTATCTTATGGAGGGTTGCTATAACGAAAATCGATTGCAAATGAACGCGGAATCTGAATAGTTAAATCTAAAATCCGTAAAAAATCTGTCATAACGTTATCAACAAATTTACAAATCCAACTAAAAGTCAACAAACCTTGTCCACATCCCCGACTTGCTTGTGAGCTCCTTCCAGTGCTTTAGCAGCGTACCCCATGTTTCTCAGCACCTCAGTGTTTGTGTTAGCGTTCTCTAGAGCCTCCCTCTGGAACTCTATCGTGGCTAGAGTTCCGTCTATCTTGTTCAGTTGTTCTTCGTATCTGGACAGTTATCGGAATTGTCACAACGCCATTTTAAGTTAAGTGTATGCACTTTGTAGATTTTACCTGGTATACTTTATCAATTTACATTTTTCATGATGCCTTTTCATGCCACAGTCAGCAGCACCCAGTTTATGTCCGATTTCCACTAAACGAAGTAGATGTGTCTACATGGAAATATGAGTCCACATCGAGCTACGACGGTGGGAAATCACCCGATATTTACAAGATACGTATATATAAGTTTTAATATACGTCTTTATATACGTATAACAATACAACAACAGAGAGGACTGGTATCCAGACCTAACAATACCGGTATACACAATTGATTAGGCCGGCGGAGCGTCCACTTTTGTAGCGTCGAGTCGATAACCGACGAAAAATGCTGCTTATAAAAACATAATAAATACGTGTAACGGGGTAAAGTGGTTTAAGTAACTCAATGAGCGCAATAAAGTAGTAATAAAACAGCCGGAGCACGCGGTGGTTACAATGCGGTTATTGGCAACAGTTGGACGTGGAAGCTATTGTAGGTATGACGTTGTGCGCTAAGTGAGCTGGACTATTCTTGAAGTCAGTGTTGTTTCCATGGTGACCGGTTAGATATGGTTCGCTGTACTTATGTCATTAAGGTTTAACAGACAGAGTTATGGTGGAGTTAAAAAGAGTGCGTTATCCCTAATAATCATGGTGTCGATGCAAAGCCAGTGCTGCTGAAATGATAATGCATTAACGATTGCACAATCGGACGACTGTGTTCATATCAAAGTATCAGGATCTCTTCCTTGCACTAAGCAGGGCTAGAACACATCTGAAATTGAGCAAATTATATAAAAATTTACAGACTTTACCTCCGCTTACGCTTCAGTGCGTTGAGTGCAGCTCGCTTGTTCTTCATACCCGCCGCCTTTGCATTCTTAGTCTCCTGTATAATCTTAGCTTCAAGGAAATCCGACTTTTTCTGCAACATTTCTTCTGTCCCTCTGAGCTTTTGGATAGCATCTCCGGTAGTGGCCTGAGGCTCTTTTTTTCTCCCAAACATTCCTAGATGTCAAATTTTATGAGAAATGCTTCATTTTTTGTCTGCAGTATTAAACATGCTGAGTCTTTTTACATGCAGAGTACTTTGCAGAGATGACAGAATACAGAACAAACTTTCATAAATGTTCGACGTTAGTAGGATATTTGATAGATTATTACATTTGTCATAATTGTCCAAATTATGACAGTTCACAGATAAAGACGAAGCTGGGTATAAAAACAAAACTACGTGAATACAAGTTACATCAATAACATTAATATATACCAATGTTTTGTGACATTAATTATATACACTTAGATCCAATAGAACTTCAACTAGATAGTTTATATAGAAAGGCTCGCTAAAGCGTTCCAGAACCCCAAATAAAAACTAAAAATGCAAACACGCAGCCAAATATCCACACTCGGAAATTCTTGTCTGAACCTCTTGGTTTGTTTGCAACGCTATATCACCAGCAGAAGTACCGTGAATTTCGCATTAGAACATCGTCCGAATAGATATGTATCAAGAAAATAAATTCTTGTGATTCAAAAATAAAATCAAATTCGAAGTATACATTTTGAACTTTAAAGCATTCTATTTACGAGCCATAACAGAAAATAGTTTTGCCGTGACTAAGATAGTCTAAATTTTCCCTTCAAATATGCTCTAAGAATATTAATGGGGTATGCATGTCAATTAATAAGTAAAGTTTTCATAAATCAATGTTTTCAGAATTTGAACTGACAATTTCCCAAACAAACAGTGGTAAGAATTACAGGAATAATCATTTGTCCTATAGATTTAATTGAAGAAGCTTTAATCAATTGAACAAGCTTTAATCAATTGGCTACTTTTTGAAAAGCAATTTTCATGAAGGAGAAGACGACCTCGATGATCCGCAAACTGCTCTGAAAAGGTGGTTATCGCCTGGTTCAGCCCAAAATCCTACTTGTCCCTAAAATTCTACAAAATTTTATCAAAGCAGATCAAAAATGCACGTGCAGTTAAGTGTGCGGTACAGAAGACGGAGTCACTGCACGTGCACGTTAGGTAGCCCAGGCTGCCAGGGCCGCCATGTCCTCGTCTTCTTCCTCCTGGGCGGCGGTGGGGACTGCATCTGGAACCGACGGTAAATTGGGCACCGCACTGTCTGGGATGTCCAGCAACTGAAATAAGAAAATTATGATATTTGTATATTTATAGGACTATAACATTTGTATGTCACTTTGGTATCGATAAAGTCTTTAAAGATTTTTAACAGTATCTTTTAATAGTATCTTTTTAGATGTTTTGAAGCTCATATCTCACCGATAAGCAAAAGTAGAAAAAGATTCGGCAATTTTGTCCGGTGTCGATGCAAAAATATGACAACATTATGACCACA
The DNA here is from genome assembly GCA_000226015.1 of Mnemiopsis leidyi. NCBI lineage: Eukaryota > Metazoa > Ctenophora > Tentaculata > Lobata > Bolinopsidae > Mnemiopsis > Mnemiopsis leidyi. The sequence goes on along the minus strand of JH152664.1, from coordinate 162,147 downwards.
TTAATACCACAATATGACAACATTATGACAACATTAAGGCCACACTGTGACAACAAACCATAAAACAACATTTTGACAACATTAAGGCAACAATTAAGTATTCAGTAATTTTCTAACCTGTCTGTCCATGTCTTCCTGTTCCATACCCTCCAACTCTGCTAACAGCTCATCTTCATCCATCTCCATTCCGAATCCCATGGGTGAACTGATGGCACTCGAGATCTCGTTAGCTAATTCTTGCTGTTCCGCAATGTCGTCCATCAGGTCGTGTACCTGGAAATAAACATTATATCACTAGGACAGCTAAAAAGTTGAATACAAGTATCGATAAGGTTTATTTGTTGAGAATTTCAATGAAGAACAATTTTCAACAGCTACCACTCTTTATAATTTTTTAGTAGTATCAATAGTTCGAGCCAAACAGTTACTGTGCTAATGTGCTATTGTCACATTTGAAAATTGCAGTGTGTAAGACATGGCCCCCCAACAGCCACCCACAAAGCAGGGTCGCGCCTATTTCAGCTAGCCGCAAAAATCTCAGATGGATGGAAACATGTCAATGTAACCACATTGGCCGAAATGTTCACAGTTTAAGTAAACTCACCTTGTCGATATCTCCAATCTGCTTGTGGGCTCCCTCCAGCGCTTTGGCGGCAAAGCCCATGTTTTTCAGCACTTCAGTGTTGGTGTTGGCGTTCTCTAGAGCCTCTCTCTGGAACTCAATCGTACAGAGGGTACCGTCTATCTTGTTTAGTTGTTCCTCGTACCTAAATAACCGTTACTGAATCTTGCGTTTTATTACAGTTTGTAGACTGCTATATGTGATATTCAACCAACTTTATTTTTAGATATCTCATGTGATTGTATCAAGCAAGCAACTTCTATTTTTAGATATCTCATGTAATATTCAACCAACTTCTATTTTTAGATGTATCTTCAGATATTCAACCAACTTTTATTTTTAGATATTTCATGTGATATTCAACCAACTTCTATTTTTAGATATCTCTTGTGATATTCAACCAACTTTTATTTTTAGATATTTCATGTGATATTCAACCAACTTCTATTTTTAGATATCTCACGTGATATTCAACCAACTTTTATTTTTAGATATCTCATGTGATATTCGACCAACTTTTATTTCTTAGATATATTTGATATTCAACCAACTTCTATTTTTAGATATCTCATGTGATTGTATCAGGCAACCGAAATATTGAATTCTCATTTGTCTGCACCGATATTTAATCTTAACCTTATATTAAGAAACTATCTCGATTACTGAACAACCTGTCCGCGCCCATTGGGTCCTGTGCTGTTCACAGTTATTTGGGAACACCTCAAATTGATTGATGTGTCTCCATTCTTTAACAACAACCAAAAATTGGACGAGCAGTTGTTTTTAAACGAAAATCACTGATATAAAATGTGGTACAAACCTTCGCTTTCGTTTCAAAGCATTAAGTGCAACTCTCTTATTTTTCATGCCAGCCGCTTTCGCGGTTTTCATTTCTTGCGTTATCTTAGCTTCCAAGAAATCTGATTTTTTCTGGAGCATCGTCTCTGTTTCCTGTAACTTACTTATGGCATCTGCAGTGGAAGGGGTGGCCTCCTTTTTCTTCCCGAACCACGACATGGCTCCGCTACGATACAGTAGTGAAATTATTATATGCTTTTGTGTGGTTTAAATCTCAAAGTTGAAATAACTCTTCAAGCGTTTTCAGACTTCACCCTCTTACAAATGTACAAATTTATCTTAAAAGTTTTGACACAATTTTAGGTGTTAGATTGTAACAAGCATTTGACAAACAAAACAAAAAATTCACGTATACCTAACGAGTAACATTACATGTATACATTATACAATATCAGATTAACCTAAATTATTGCTGTTTACAAGTAGTTGGTAAGCCCAGTATCACAACAAGAATTATGCATGCTGCACTGTGAAGATGTGCCAAAACCAAAAGTCTGTTATCTTATGTTACAAATACAAAGGCAGAGTCAGCGACTCACAGTCAGACAAAATTAGCCAAACTTCCAGAAAATCTTTAGAATTAGAATACTGGTCCATGGTCTAATATCATGACCATTGCCATGTTGATTTGTTTGACGTTGTTTTTTGTGACGCTAGATACAATTCCATTGCGCAATGAGCGTATTTATAAAAATGATAAACAATTGGAATTTGTATCGGGGATCGAAATCAGTTTGGACAAGCTTAATTTTAGATGCCGAGAAACCTTAAACCTTATAGAATCATGAGACGATCATTGATATGACATCTAGATTCTAGGGTTTATCATTGTGGTTATACTTGGATTACTCTCTATTTAAGACTTAGAGCGGTCCAACCAATATTTGTTCATAAATGCACAAGCACCAGTTATCAATGCGTGTTACAACTTACACATGCCATGCGTGTTTCACTCATACTGTACACTCAATATGCTTAATAAGTCTACTTTTGAGTATGACTCGTGAAAATACAAGGTAACGAGGATAAAACCATGGCTCAATTCTTGTCCCAGACTGAACGAAATCTTGGATGACATGGGTGTCAATACGGTGTAATTTTTCTGGAAATTTTTCTGAATATTATCAGTTTGAAAGTTATCAGTTTGAATATTATCAGTTTGAAAAGGAAATAATTGAGGTTCTATCGTATTGGCACAAACCTGAACTGAATAAAAAAACGTTGAGAAGTTCATTTAGATAATCTATTTGTGTCTTGAGTACCATGTATATTGTATAATAAAGGATGATCAATTACTATATTTTATTCTTGAATCTGGATCTCGATACTAAATAATCTGGTTAAGAAAGGAATAACACCGATTTCACAAGTCATTCATCAATCTTTAAGGAAAGGAGGAGAGGGGAATGAAAGCATGAAAATTAGAAGAGGAGGAAAGAGGGAAACCAGGAGTCGATAAAATTTCTTTAGGATTGGAAGTGAGTAAAATATCAGTGAAATTTGGTGAAATATTTACCTAATTAGCTTGATGGAGGGGGATTTCGAATGACCAAGCTCGATTGCAAAGGTGGTAGGGGCATCATTTATGCGTATTAAGGATTCTTCTTACTTTACCTCTGTATTGAATTATCAATTTGCAACATCAAGCAGTCTTAGTGTCTACTTAAATATTATTACAGCTCATCTGACAGAAAGCAGGACACTTATAACTTTCTTCAGAACAACACATAATGTGCATTACTCATAAGAGAAAGCACCAAATCCCATAAGAGAAGGAATTTTCGGAATTTGACAGTTCACTATATCATACCTATAACGTCGTCGCGGTGATTTTCCATTTTATTTTTAAGTTTTAAAATAAGTTTTCCCTGATCTAAACCTAATGCTTCATCATAATTGAGTTTTGATAAACGAAATGATGAACTTAAAGAGACAATGTTTTCAGATCAATTTCTGGGCCCATTAACGGCCGAGTTGCGAAATGAGGCAATCGTGTGGTTATCTGTTTTGATTTTAGGGCAATTAGTGTTATGAAATAGCTGAATTGTCGTGCTTATGTTATCAAATTCGCGACGGTAGAACTATACTAGAAAATATGGGATTTGTACTGAGATGGAACGGGTATAGTCACAGTGCAAACAACTACAACAATACATGGTAACGAGAGAGTTGACTACTGTTATTTATTGTAACAGTACATTTTAGGAAGTCAATTGCCACAGTACAAGTTAACTCATTCGCATAAATTCGTCAATGTTGTGCACTGTGCATCAATCACTTATCAGGCAGTATTATAGGATAAGTCTATAACTTTATATCTAACTATTCTTAATTTTAACTACTGTTATTTCTTGGTTTAGAGGCGATGGAAACATATATTTGATGGGACAAAACACAAAATTTCTAAACTCAGTGATTGATTGTCGAACAAAGTGGATCAAATTTCTATCATCAATTTTTGGATAGTATCCATTTATTTTTGAGATCTTAATCTTGTATTTAAAAATTGCCGTGGTATTAACTTCTCAAGGCTAGGGTGACCCCAAATAGGCGCCAAAGTTGTCTTTACTAATAACTGTCATCATTTGTGAGCATGCTTTTTCGGATTTGGGTGTCAACCTCTGGAATTTTTGTGAAAAGCTTCATCAGCTGAATCTTAAAATAAACTCATTTATTCGCAGAAAAGAAATTTTACCGTTACCAGGGCTTACCTAATGTATGTCTAGCGACACTAAGCTTTGTAAAGATAATCCGGAGGTTATACTTTGTGTTTCATCAAAAAAATATTTATAGTTTTGCGTTACAAGCAATAACACTTGGACAGATCATTGAGACAACTTGTACATTGATGTTAAAAGGAATCAATCAACTAGGTTGTGATACAATAGAAAAATATTGGATACGAATTTGCTTTCAATTTAGTAACATGAAAATTGTGGAAATTCTGATATTTGTAATTTACATGAAACAAAATGGTTCTTTGTTGAGTTTCAAATCGAACTTTGTATAAAGCAGTAAAACGCTCATTATAGGTAATAGCCATACAGAAATTTAGGTCGAACTAAATATAATTTTATCGAATACGCATGTGAACATTACATGCAATTGTCGTCCAACTTCCATCGCTCAATAACATAATCAACATCTAAGTAAGAATCAAGTAACAATGACTTCATAAAGATATTGCACCGTGTGTCGCCTAAATCATTTAGGAGTAATTCTCTACTCCAATAAGAAATTGAAATCAAGCAATAATAAAGACAACTATCGATGGACGTCCATTCCAGGCTAAGAATCGTGATAGGACGCCCTTTTCCGTAGCTAAACGTATAGAATAAACATACACATATAATATCTTTCCAATCGCTGAGGGAAATCCTATCTGCTTCTAGTCACATGGCAATTATTTCAAGTATCCTCTTTCAATCAGTGATAAAACGAGGTACATAAAGTTGGCACTGAGGTTTCAGAAACAGCTTGATAAGAAAAATCAAGTTAAATGTTTCGTCACGTACAGTATCATTCGGCCGGCAACGATGTCGCCCGGTCCGGTTTTTTTGTGAAAACTTGCAAAATTCTATCAGAGGTTTTGAATTTCGGTTGTGTCCTTCAAATGACAGTAATTGCTTGGACATAGGTTCAAATTTCACAATTCAATCAGAGTAAAGAGTTTAATTTTTTGCATCAGAGCAACGTAAACTTAATCAATTAACGCGGTTTTCCCTCAGCTATTTCATTCCATAATATATATACCTTTTCTTAACCATCAAATATTCCAATCTGTAAAAATTTCGCATTAACACTGAAAAATCAAACCAGCTGTCGATTGAGCTCATATACATCTGTCGTACAAAATATTTGAAATATCGCCGGTAAATCTTATTTGATAACCGACTGCCTGGGTGAAGACTAAAGACAAAGAGGGCGGTGTATTATTTCATGCGTAGCAATAACATTCAAAGTAGCGGAAACGAAAATCCGATATTCGCTCGCATTTATCACATGAGTATATTATATGGTGAAAGGGTTCAGCCAATGAAGCAAGCTGCAACAGCATGGACAGGATGGGTTGAATTAGATAAGTTAAACCTATCTTTTCTAGTATGACTAGGATTATTTTAGAGTCGTTGTAGACAGAAACGCAGAGCTCAACCATCAAGCAGTGTGACGTCACGAGAACGACGCATGCAGATAAAACTGCCACCTTCTCAGTGCAGCCCAGCAAGGCTACACACTCATTTCCTTTCCTCGAGATCAAATCTCGATCTTAACAACGGTGTTCATTGTAGAATCATACCATCACAAGAAATTACTTTGAGATCAAAATCTTGATCCTCAACATCCATCAATATCCACTTTCTAAAAACTTCGACATTAGATATTACATAAGCTAGCAGGAGCACAATTAAGTTAACATACACTTGAGAAACTCCAGACATCAGCCCGGAGAAGACAAAGGATGGAACTTTATTGCGCGAAGAACCATTAAAAGGTTTAAATAGTGACTGAATAGTTTTCGCATTGTAAAAACAATTGAAAGGCTTCTTAATCATAGCAAAAAGAGCGACTTAGATGCGAAAATAACCAGCCAAGTACATATTTATAAGACATATATATAGAAGGTTGCAGTTAAACTTTGTTGATCAAAATTTACCTTGGACTCCGAGTTCTGACAAAATTTGACACAAAAACAGAGCACATTGATTCAGTAATAATGGCAGAACTGCACAGCCCAGTTACACTTTTTTCCTTACACATAATTGGATATTACTCTAAAATTAAGTTTCATGAAACGTAAGTTTAACATATCTACCAGCCAGTTTAAACATATTTGAACCTTCTAAAGAGTCAGGGTTGACATTGTTTGTGGAGACAGCAGTTGTTATTTCTGGGATTTGGATGAACTATACTAAATTCAATCCAAATTTCTTATTCTTTATTTCACCTGCGTAAGGCCAGATTAGTCCAAATTTTTGACAAGCTTCGACGATTTTCGTCAGTAAGTTGTTTTGAAGTCGTTTCTTTAGTAATAATATGAGTCTAAATTTGAAATTTACATTATTATTACAGAATCAATTAAACGCTAACTATAAAAGCAGTATACAATCAATAATTTTGAGAGGACTAAAGTAAGTTTTTTCATCAACATCCGTAACAATTGTATTTTAAAGACTAATTTTCATAAGTTTCGAAAAGTCAATTAAGCAAAACATCAAAAATTTTGTCGGAGACAAAAATACTATCAACTAAGCCACAGTAGGCTCATTTCACACGCTCTTACAATCTTACATACCTTAAAATAATTTAAGACCCAAAATTTACTCAATAGTCAAAGCGATGAATGATTCATCCGCTCGATCGCCTTAATTAATGAGAAGGCAATTGTTCAACAGTCAACATTTTTTCTGAAGAGATCTAAACTGATAGCAATGTGTGCTGCAGGCACTTAAAAGATTTACTTTTATTACACTGCGTTTCGAGCATGCACAGAAATATACATATTATAATAATAACTTTCCCATGAAACCCATCAAAACCAAAAATATTTTCCAATACTCCCTATATCCAGGGACTCATTATAAGTCCCCGGCCGACAGAAAATGACACATGGCCAAAAATATGAGCAAAATGGACACAAATGCTTTTAACCTTAATCTCTTGAAGGGTTTTAAATTATAAATTTAGCAATATCTAGGAGGTAACTTAGCATTTGTGTCCACTTCCCAAAGCACCTGATTGTTCAATTTTAATAGTCTGAGTTAACTAGAAACCATCCTAGTCGTCGAATTAACAAATACATAATTGATCTATTCCATGCAATAAGTTTTATACGGACAATGAACTGATGCTACGATAAATATTGAACAATCTGGCGCGGATAAAGACACATCAACATTGAAGTGAGATACTTTTATTTACTCTGTGGTAAACCGGTATCATCAGATAACTTGAAAGTACACATTTACCTTACAGTAAATTACTATGTTCCCAGCTGACTTCGAGGTCAGCAGTTTTATATCTCAGCTGTTCCTCCAGCTCAAGCAAAAACTAAAATAAAAAATTTGAGAATGCGAAAACGGTTGGGCACCTAAACTTGCGGGGACGCTGATGCTTCTTACACGGACAATTTTATAATATCTTATTTTATAATTAAGATTATTAAATTAAGAAGAATCAAAACTATGGCAAGGTTGAGGCGCAAGCAACTTTAGGTGCCCTAACTTTCACGATGACCTCTATAACATTGCATAATAAATCATATAACATATTTAAATCTGTATGTACTGACCATCCCATGATAAAATTCATAAATCTGTTTTACAAAAAACCCCGTTATGATGAGTTTGTAGGTTAACTATAAAAATCGTTCAAGATAAATTACAGGCCTCGGATCTCAAAGCTATTAAAATTCGTGTGTTGAAAACCCCAAGCTGAACAGCATGGTTTGCCAGCTACCAATCACCTTTGCATGGAAGAGCCATGGCCAATTCACATTCTAAATTAACAGGAGAGTACTGACAACCTATAATTATCATGTTTCCCAAACTGACGGGATGCTAAGTATGCTAGGAAGCGTTACACAAGAATGTGATAGCAGACACGGCTCTTCGTAAACACAATATGAACTAAATACAGATCTTTTACACTCGAAAAGATATTCCGTTTCGTAAAGCAAAATGTTAACTTGAACATTCAAAACTTATTTTAGATAAGAGTCAAAGAAGACACAGCGTTTTGCTCCAACGATACAATCCCTCATGGGCGTTGAACTAAACAAAGCCAAAAGAGGCTTGGCAACACTAAAGCTAAAATCAACTTGACATGACCCCCAAGGGATTGTTGGATGGGACTCTTAAACCCAAGAAAACAACTAACAAATATCAAAAACTGAGACATGTAACTAGTTAGTTAAACCAACTTCCATATATGGGCACATTTTTAACTAGTTAGCAACTTCCATATTAGAGCACATTTGCTGGATGTGCAACACAGTCCAGTGCGTTGTTATAGCAACAATCAAGATCAAAAGGGAGAAAAATGACCAACAGCTTAATAGTTGGCGTGTATTTTGATATAGTGATGCTAAATAGTAATTCAAGCTGGTCACCTTCTTTGCACACGTAGCCCCCTCGTCACTTCGACTCTAACCTAACAAGATACAGACAACACGTGCATGCAGAATTTTCGTTTTGAGATTTGAATCAGAGATCAAATTTTGACAACGAGAGGGCTGCGTGCGCAACTTGAAGTGATACCTATAAATCATTCAAACTTCCTGTTGCTTCCAACTTATTATGAGCGACAAACATCAGCTTGTTTTTGAAGTGCTGTTTGTGTCTTGTTCTTTTCAGCTACCTAATTCGGGTAATCCAGATGGTTTCATATTCTGAAAAATTATAATTTGGTGAAAACTAAAATAAAATCTGTTTAATTTTAACAATTCAGGAGTAGTAAAGCATACAAGTACATATGCAGTAGTAGTTAAACATGTCATTTATAATCGATTTAAAAGTTGTGGCAGATAATGAAGTACATACCCTGTAATAAGATCTCGTTCTTGCAATTGCAGTATGAGAGGCAGAAAGCTAAGTAAACCGTCCGCCTCGGGCTTCTTATTTGGATCCAACACGTCAGCAAATTTGTAGAATAGCCCAGCATTTGTCTCTTTCAACTCTTTAAAAACCGCGTTCATCTGCATCAAACGGCTTATGTTGAATTGGGAAACACTCAGGTCATCGGGGTTGTTCTTTTTCAGAGTCATGGTGGGAGGAAAGGTAGGGCTCTGGAGCTCTTGGGACTCTGAATCAGGAGTTCTCGATCCGGAGGAAGATATCTCGGGACTAGCAGGGTGGTTTACGTACTCCGTGTGCATCAAGACCGGCTCAATCCTCACTTTCCTCTCGGCCAACTTCTCCACGTTTTGCTTTAGTAGGGGGAGGGATCCAGTAACCGGGACGAATTTTCCCTTGCGGGCTTCGAATGCAGACACTCGTTTTGGGATATGTTGTAAGGGTACATACGGTTCTGGCGAACTGAGCGAGTTTCGTCTATCTATGGCCATTCGTTTGGGAGATTCTCCACAGCTTTCTGAGGCCTCAGATGACTCACCATCAGACCTTGGCCGCTTTCTTGGGACATCCGGAAATTCGTTGGAGATAACCTCCAGTATAGGTGGTTCAGGCTTCTTAGCGATTGTGGAGGTGCTGATGGAGGTTGCTTCTGTCCGGGTTGTCTTGTGAATCTTCACTCGCTTCTGTTTTTTACTCCACAACTTTTTGACATCAAGGAGAAACATATCGCCAGTTTTGAAGTCCTCGTATGCGAAAGGCCAGACGTAGACCTCTGCATATCTTTCAGAGCCTCTGTTTTGGGGGTAACCTCTGGCAGTAACCCAGAGGTAGTTTTCTCCATCATATAATCTACAAGAGATCTTGAAGAAGCCTTGGGTTTTCATCTGTTCTTCACAAATGTTGATGACACCTAGATCTTCTGGGTGTAAAAGAGAGAAAAGATTGACCTTTTCTCCTTGCTGCACCTGATACTTCAAACTCTCCTCAAGCAGGAGCTCTAGCCAGCTGTGTGACTTGATAACGTCATATTTTGAATCTATCCACACCTCGAATCCGGAGTTGAACATGAAAGGGTCTCGGATTGCATCCCGTTTGTCCTGGATAAATCCGTACCCGATGAAGATTCTTATCTGAAGGGCAGGATTAAACAGGACCTTGCCTCTAAAGAACATGATGGTTGGCTGCTTGTTCTTCTTGCTGTACTTCAACTTCATCTCCATGAAAGGACACTGTTTCCCAAACACCTGTCCCAGGATCTGGTCCGTGTTGAAGCAGATCTGGTGAAGGAAGGACCCTACATGGCACATGTTGAAGGGCAGAGGAAGATCAGCTAGCTTGTGTGAGATGTGGAGAACTCGACCGTTTTCGTCAAAAGCCAGGCCCAGGTAGTTGCCCACCTCATAGAACAAACTCGGTGCCAGAGACCCCTCGGATTGCACGGGGAACTTGTCCGAAAACTTGCTCAGCTTCATGACCGACACAGCTGTGGAGAGACACTTGTTGATGCTCAGCTTCTTGAAACCCATCGCCTCGTTCAGCTCCTCCATGTAGAGCTTGAATTTGTCCCGGTTACATTTGCTCCTTTTCTTCTCGTTCTCCTTCCGGTATATCCCCACCCCTGGCTTCCCAATACTGTCCGACTCGGTAAAGCATAGTGAGGTTGACATCATTTTATGTGTTTCTACGTCTTTGCTGCGACATTGCCTATTTGGGGTGGTATTGGATTAGGGTGATTAAATCATTAGATTAATGGTTTTTCTATCGTAGAACTTCCGCGAAAAACATTGACTTGTACCGTGTATCCTCCTCACCATTGGTATATGGTATATCGAGTTAAGGCGGAACTGTTTAATAAATCCTAAGTACAGCAATTCTCCGCTTTTAACACTTAATGTGTTTAAATAAACAATAGCAGATTTGGTTTATGAGATTTTAAACACACGCTGAGGATCTCTAAGATGTACACGCTATATGTTACCGAAATATATGCATGTTTCACATATGAACAATTTACAAACAGACAGATCTATAAAAAGATAATAAATTCAAACACAAAATGTAACACATTTCCAGATTAAACTCAAGACGAAATTGTTTGCTCTCAACACGTACAGTTACTACAAAGTTTGTTGAGATACTTGTTACAGCGACTATAACAACACGGGTAATCGGACTTTTGTCCGAAGCGGACTCTTGTCCGAAACGGACTGTTGTCCGAATCTGTGTTCCGAAAAAAGCGGACTGTTGTCCGAAATGGACTGTTGTCCGAACGGACTCTTGTCCGAAAATTCCCACGCTTCTCAATTACTTTTGGTTGTGTATAATGTATATGGTTCGCTTTCATGTGCTGCATGACAAAGGAAGGGTCTGTATCAAGAAGCGCATGACAAAGGGAGATCACGTGATTACGGAAAGCTACATGCTCGCAGTGTTACAGTTTAAGCACGTGAATAAAGTCGGTTCTTGAAGTTGATTATAATTTCAATTTCAATTCAAGGATGAACTGAATT
>JH152664.1:124523-141301 GCA_000226015.1 Mnemiopsis leidyi | reverse complement strand
TTGTCCGTTCAAATATCTGCTCCGTACACATCATGTAGCTTGGTTGATCCTTCGGCCCACCCACAACATAACACACCCGTTAACATTCAGTGCACACCTCTGGGAGTCGAGCTTGCTCGAAATGAGGACCTGAAAAAGGCCCCCTCCCCACTTGAAACCATGGTAAAATGGTTATATTTTGAGCATTTTCACTGTAAAAATTCAAATTTTCCGTAGCCAAAATGGTGATAGCAAAATTATATTTGACCACAAAATGTCCATTTTTACCACGCCCATAGAAAAAATTCTGGGTGTCAGTGGCCATGGTCAAGTATTTTTACAAAAAAATTACTCAATTGCATCATAGATGGGTAGCCAGGCAATATTTTATTAAGTTTAACAACAAAGAATTCTTAATAAACATAATAAAGATGATAAAGATGTTTTGTGAACCTCTTATTACCTGAAATCAAATTATGTACATTACATTTTACCGCTTCCAAGATATTAATCACGCGAAAATTATCGAAACTGAAAGTTTCGGAATTCGACCATTGCATAAAAACATTTTAGATACAAAACTACTACTCGTTGCAATAACTGGCACAGCATATTACGGCGCGGTCGCGATTTGGCAAACGTGGCAATCCCTGTGTCCTCTGACGACCACCACTTTATATAAAATTCCTAAGCTTTTTACATTCCGCAAAAAGGCATAAGGATAAAGAAAATACAATAAAAAACCTTTTTATTGTTTTACGCTAAAATTGTTGATTGTACGTGGTCGCAAACTGCACAAAGCTGTTACGCAACTTTGTTTTATTGATGTATTTGTCACGTGCAGATAAAGAACACGAGTCATGTCACGTGCACACTGAACTAACCGCTAATCTACTCTTAATAACCGACATGCTAGCCAATTATTCACAATCGGTCACGTACAATGAATCACACGCCACGTTTTTTTAACCATGACATTTTATATGTAAAATTAGCAGGCTTACCTGTCTTTAATGAACGTGGGCGATGCTGTTTGGTCCATGTCCTGTGTCATATCTGTCACGTGATTCGGCACTGAACTTGAAATTTCACAGCATTGTGCCAGTTCAAAGTTTTTCAGAAACTCCACTCTTTTTCGGTTCAACTTAGTCAAAACTTATCCGTAAGAAAGGAGAACATGGTATGATATAAATTTTGATCATTTAATAACGCTCAAATGAGAATATCGGGCCGAATATGAGAGATGTCTTTTACCAGCCCAGGACCCTTATCTTGTGTCTCCGGTGAACCTCCAAGTGAAACACTGATAGTATTTACAGATATCCTTCTCTGTCGTGCTTTCTATATCATGCACGTTATCAAGCCACACTATTGAAATATCACATACGTTAACATGCAAGAGTGTTCGAGCATATGTACATTAGCTCAGGACTCAGGTACGAATCAGGCTTCACGTTCACGGTTTTAAAGTGATCAGGTACGAATCAGGCTTCACGTTCACGGTTATAAAGTGATCAGGTACGAATCAGGCTTCACGTTCACGGTTTTAAAGTGATCAGGTACAAATCAGGCTTCACGTTCACGGTTTTACAGTGATCAGGTACAAACAGGCTTCACGTTCACGGTTTTAAAGTGATCAGGTACGAATCAGGCTTCACGTTCACGGTATTAAGAGATCAGGTACCGATCAGGCTTCAAGTTCACGGTTATAAAGTGATCAGGCCCCGAGAGCGGATTAACTAAGGTCGCAGATGAAGCCTTCAGTATTTCAATGTCCAAATCCCTAAAACTGCATTTATCAAAGAAGTTTGCATGATTTCTGGCATGAAAGTTTTTTAATTCGTTTTATGTTTTGGTTCGTTAAACAGGAATTGCAGTGAAGACCATGCCACGGACAAATATGTTTTACATATTATTAGTGGCCGTAGAAAATCTTCAAAAGTACAAAATATCTAATGTAGCCTAAGTACCTCATAGTACCCATGGAAATAGCAGTATGTTCCTCAAGAGCACAACCAAGCTTTAAAACAGTTTAAAACAGAAATCGAACGACTTTAACGGAACCAAGCTTAAAGAACTATCATAGCACTACCGCACTAAAAACCTCCTAATTGAGCAGTGTGGTTGAGGGGATTACACCACCATGCGTGACCGGATGGGCAGTGACGGTAGTAAGGGAGCTAACATACACAGCTCACTCTGCTGTTTTTGTTTAGCCTTTATTAATGAAGAACAAACATTTTACCCCAGTGCAATATACCTGACACAAAGTTGGGGGTAGAACCCACCGAATGAAGGTCCGATATCTACCCACTAGGACGTAAGAGACAGCAGCAAAGCAACCCCAAGAAAAGCTCGCGACGCTACCGGCGACGAAGATGACCACTTAAACATTTGAATAGCTCTCTAGTGCATCAACTATATACGGTTTTATCGTTTTCAGCAGGCACATCACGGACGATAGATCACGATCGCGCCTTCACTAGATCACGTCTGTATTCTTGAGCCGGCTTTAAAGAAGGGAAGGTTAGATCCGTTGAAGCAGGCAATGTGTGGACCTCTATATTATATATATATATATATATTATATATATATATATATATATACGTGGTCCATACAACAGATTGTCGGGTTCCTGACAGAAAAACTTTGACCGTGTAGCGGACTACGTCGTTTATACTTAGCTACCTAGAGATGATGGAACTGGCACATATACCAGTCACTTCGGTCATGCAGCGGTTTGTACAAAGATGATGGAGCTAGCACAGATAACGGTAACTTTGCTCATGCAGCGACCCACATCGCATATTCTTCTACCTAGAGATGTATGTTTATAGAAATGACTTTTAGCGAGATTCAAGTCTTTAAAAATATACTTCAAACGCAAAATACGTCAAAATAGGTCAAAATCATAAATTTGGTATTGAAGCGGACGCAGTTAAACTTACTTATAGAGTTTTAGAGAACGGTTTTTTTGGGAAGGGTCAGAAATTTACCCTATCATGTGACAGCGGATAACCTATAAAAAGTTATGGGAAGCTATCGAACATAAACTTGTTGAACCAGAAATCAATGAAGATGGAAACGAAAAGAGGCTGACAGAATTAGATTGTCAGCCATTCTTACATTCAGTTCGATTTTCAAAGTCTTAAAGTCTAAAGAGATGCTCAACAGAGCAAAAATCGACAAATATGGGCTAATTAGCTGGGAGATCAAATCACACGATTTTAAAAGATTCAGCTATCGTAAAACTCGAGGGCAGTGTTTAAGCATGGATATCTAGATGCACGGGCCACGGTTAAATTCTTCACTGAGCATGTTTAATCGCACGTTGTTTAAGCAATTTAAATGTCTTAATAAGAAATAATTCAAGTTAATGCACTTATTCAGAGTCATGGTCGCAAATAAAAATAAATATCGTCAAGCCTGCGGGTAAATCCAGGTTCGTCTTGAAAGGTAGATCACGTAAACGTTCTGGTTTCTATATAAGTTGAATAATGCAGCGAGCGGAGGTCTAGAAAGATGCTGCTATCGAAGAGCCGAGACGCTGAATTTAACACTCGTGATCAGACAACGCAAAAGGTCACGTGCCACTGCCCACGTGGCTGTTAAAGAATCAAACAAAAACACCGTACGTTGAAATCTCGCTGTTCGAAGACGGGATAGAAGACCAGACGGCCGTATATTCATAGCTAACTGGATACGTTTAAGGTACTTGATGATAAAGGAACAAGAACAGTGTGGCTTGAATATTTTACTGAAAATGAGGAGGCTGAACGGTTCTTATGCCAATATGCCTGATGTGTGCTTCAATCTGTGGTTTAGATTTGGTAGAATATTATATGTTAAATAACTTTCTGTTAACAAATGTTTGACGCCAAGCAGAACGATATACACTAGCCATGTTGACTTATGTTGAATCGTTTAAAAACTTACGGTTGCAGAAGGATTAATCATATTTTGATAATAACAAAATTGAAGAAATTCCAACTTGAAAGGTCCCGAAGCTTATAGTAGCTACAAAATCACGTACAAGGAAAATTCACGTACAAGGAAAATTCTCGTACAAGAACGGCAATCATGTGACAGTCCCGTTACCAAGGCAACACCACGTTATACATCACGTGGTACGAATCTTGAAACAGTCGGACGAATTACAGCGTACAGATCTCAAAACGAAAACGCCAGGGATTATTTTACTTTAGCTAAAGAGACGTACCGCTAGCTGACTGTTCTAATATCAATCAGTGAGGTTAAAACAGTGAGGTTACAACAGTTATGTAAAACAGTGAGGTTACAACAGTTAGGTTACAACAGTGAGGTTACAACAGTGAGGTTACAACAGTTAGGTTACAACAGTGAGGTCACAACAGTAAAGTTACAACGTTACAACAGTTAGGTTACAACAATGAGGTCACAACAGTAAAGTAACAACAAGTGAGGTTACAACAGCAAGGTCACAACAGTAAAGTTACAACAGTAAAGTTACAACAGTAAAGTTAAAATAGTGAGGTTACAACAGCAAGGTCACAACAGTAAAGTAACAACAATGAGGTTACAACAGTAAAGTTAAAATAGTGAGGTTAGGTTACAACAGTAAAGTAACAACAGTTAGGTTACAACAGTTAGGTTACAACAATGAGGTTACAAATGCCCTGCCCTGGCCCGTTAAGTGCGAGTGTAGTTATGAAGTAAAAGAGAAAGACTGGAGTAAGGGTTGGTCTGTGTCGGGCAGCTGCGAGACAGGCCGCTAACTAGCGTCGGCAAAGAGCCGAAGGTGAATGTCTAACATCTGCTTATTACAAAGTGTCGTGTTTGTTGGCTTGTATGTAGGAACATTGGCGGTTGTATTTACGTTGTGATAGAAATAAAAATATCAATCAAATCCCGGAAGCAACTTTTCTTTGAAGCTGCTGGCGCTGATTTACTTTTTTGATGAAACTAAATCAAACCTTATAGTAATAATAATGCTAATGGTACAATTTAAAGGTACAATTTAATGGTACAAGCTAAATGCAGCACTGATCAGTAATCACGTACAGCTGCCACTTTGTCTTGACCTAAGACCTTAACAAATTGTACTGTGAATCATTACAATGTCATGAAAATATTATATAGAACAAATATAGACTGTTCTAGCACTCTCCTGGCCGAAAGTAACGCACAATCTTAAATATGGGCGGGTCCTAAAACGTAGTCAAAATAAATAGCCAACAATCCTATAATTAGACAAGAATTCTGCACAAGGAATGACATCAGCACACTACAAACGTACAGTTACACACTGCGATGAGAAAATCACATACAACAAAACTGCAAGCACGGCAGTGCGTCAGTGCGAGTCAGGAAATCACGTACTAGACAACACGTGACACTAGTCACTACACGTGACGAAAACATTTCCAACATATTTTATTACAACACTCACCATAACGGTATTGTTATAGTCTCCTTTATGCGCATAACACATTAAACATAATTACTAAGCACACGAGTGTGGTCCGTCATTGGAAACCAGTGAAAGGAACCGTGGACGTAAAGGACAGGGTTGCGTAACATTTACCAACATTTTAATACACTTGTCAAGTTTTCTAGTAACATACCAAAGTCTTTTTTTCAGATGTACTGCATAACATTACGGGTGATTATTATGAAGAAACTTGTTTATCTTTAAACAAGTCGGGAGAAAGTTGAGTTTATAAGATTATTATGAGTTAGCATTTAAATGTTGCGCAAGACAGAATGTCCTGTAGCTTCACGTATGTACTGAGTACAATTTATTTGTACAGTGTACATAGTGTACAATGTACAAAGTACTCAATTATATATTATTAAGTCGATAGTCATGTACACAATATCAGTAAAATCTCAACATTTATAATTCTCAATTTAGTAACTGTACACTTAGCAATTACCGTAATAATCACACAAGCTTGCGAGTGTATCTATTGCAACAATAGCACGACATTCGAGAGTACTTACTGAGTGTAAAATTCCAGCACGGGGGGGGGGGGGGGGGAACTAGAGTAAGATGCCGCACAATTTCGTAATGTATTGTCCTAAACGATCCTCGCTCATGCGGATCCAAGTTTTTTCTAACTTTCTCTTAACTCCTAATACGCGATTAGCAAGAGACGGGGAGAAAACTAAGTCATAATTCACCCCTCTATAACGTCACGGCATAATATTGAGTGTAATTGGACTTGCAGTGACCAAAAAGGTTGAGAGCGGTTTGAGTCCACGCTTATAATTGACCTCTTTGTAGTGAGACAATTCTGCTGTTCAGCAAAGTAAAATTGACTTTCAGTTCAGTCGCTGCATAAAGCCGGCCTCTATGTCTGGCTATTGTCACATTCTGGTCGGATTAAACTGAAAGCTTAATTAAATCAATGAAACGTTCAATGAAAGTTTGGATATAAGATATACATTTTCAGGAGTTGCAGGTATAATTATGAGTTGCAGGTGTAATTAGACAGTACAATTGTGTAATTACACTTTTAATTCTACTCAAAAATTCAGAAAAAAATTACACTACAGGGTAATATCTATACTAAATGTAAATCAGTATTTGAAATTTTAATCCAGAAATTAAAACTGTATTAAAAATTCAGTAATTTAAACTGTCTTTAGGATCCAAACGAACAGTTGGTCGGCTGACGTAAAGTGGTAAAATATTGAAATATTTAACAGACCACGTGACCTTTAGTCACGTCAGGCAGATTATCACGCGAAAACAAGTCACGACAAGCAGATTATCACAAACATGGAGCCTAACCCTGTTTTAGGTTAAAGTAGTATTAAAGATTCTTCTTTCGTCAAGTGGGCTCTCCCAATATGAGCTGAAACAACGGTACAAGACCATCGTGCTAAGAATATAATGATTCCTGGTTGTGAGATCAAAGTGGTTTAGTAAGCTGGGCGCGGTTCAATCTGCCAGTACCGTCACATCAAACCTCTAGGGACATTATCACTTGTACAACGAAGTTTGAACTATTACAAATACAACAATTTTATCGAGGAAGATGCTAGCTACAAATACAACAATTTTATCGAGGAAGATGCTAGCTACAAATACAACAATTTTATCGAGGAAGATGCTAGCTGGGCCCATAAATTGTCAAAATCACCAAAGCAAAATTTTAAGTATGTGAACCTCAAATGAAGCTTTTCACCGGTTAAACTTAGTATCTTGCCATACTAGGTTTCCTCCTCAATCATCTAGGTACTCCTAAACACATTTGAATTAACGAAAACTTATAATTCTCTCCACGCATTCTTACCTTTGTCAATAATATCCAACTTGATGATACTATAATTCACGAAACACTAAAACACACAAGATGACCCAATACCCATATATTCGAATCGGTATTCGTTGGAAGGCGACGGATTTCTTTGTTTTGACATGGCCCTTCTCGATATTGCTCGTACCTGGCTATTCTTTCAACAAACCAAATTTGTGACACGTCCCTTCTTACACCGTTCTCAATCTCTACTGTTAATTTGAAGTTTGGGGGATTTAAGACTATAGAGAAATAGTTCTGGTGAAGTGTCTTAAATTTTAAACCCCATTTCTCAAAATGCAGTGCCCTACCTTCGTTCTGAAAATCAACCTATTTCTATTGGACCAAGTAAGAGTATTACTCTACAGAGAACTGAAGAAGGGCAAACAAATTTTGTAAAATGAAGTTTGAAATCTTAAAAACATTGCGGGAGGCTCTCCGGAAATACCGTTCTCTATTACAAATTTTACAAAATTACAAATTTATGACATTAATCGAAACTGAAGATGATGTAGAACATCGAAGTAAATTTTCAAAAACGATCGAAGGATTTATAAAATTTCCCTCACTTGCACATCATTAAATAAATGTATTTTTAGAGGGGTCCCATATCTAATCATGTATCATGCGACAGCGATTGGTGAGTAGTACGGCCGATCAAAATCAAGCAAGGCAATCACGTGACAAAAAACAAACTCTCCTCAAAAATACCTTTCTATATAGAAATTTGACGCACAGTAGTGGTACCCTCTCTCAATAGCTGGAACCCTCTCTCAACAGCATAAGAGGATATTACCCTAGCGCAGTCAGTGTTCGTCACAGTTGCAACATGTTGAATCTTTATAATAATTACATCTTATACGTAGCCTAGCTGCAAGTGCCACAAATTCTGTGCTTAATGTAAATGTAGCTATGTGTACATATATCTATCTGTGTATATCTTTACCTGCTAAAGTTATTGGCTATTACTTTGTCCACTAAAGCTATGACTGTTCCTACTATTGAAAAATTGAAATACTGTACCTACTATAATAGCCTACTATACCTATTACTATGCCTACTATACCAATTACCATGCCTACTATAGCTATAACTACAGCTATGACTACGGTGTGTGAATACAGCTATGACTACGGTGTGTGAATACAGCTATGACTACGGTGTGTGAATACAGCTATGACGACGGTGTGACTACAGCTATGACGACGGTGTGTGAATACAGCTATGACGACGGTGTGACTACAGACGTTTATTGACGACAGCTGTACGTGACTAGACTGTCTGTGATCGTTGTTGTGTGTGACCTGCTCGGGGAGACTGTATTTAAATAACTTTTAACTTGCGAGACCTGACCAATTATACTGATTTGACGGCCCGAGAGCAAAACCGTTTCAGTAACGGAAATTGTTTTCTGAGAGCATGGAAGCAGTATTTTATTTATTTCACAAGTTGCAGTAATAAAGCTAAATGCACACTATCAGGGTTCGACAAATTTATTTAAGCTGTTTAACAAACCATCGCCAGTCACCCACTCAGTCACACACGATGTTACAAGTCACACTTCAACCATTCGCCTAGCAGGCATTGATTGTTCTAATATATGTGCAACATGAACTAAAACAGTAACTATAACTGGAACTAAAAAAGGGACTATCACAGAAATTAAAAAGGGACTATAACAGTATAACATGAATTAAAGCAGGGACTATAAATTGTAAAAGGAACTTAAATGGATCAATATGTCAACTTCAAGGAAAGCGTTTGCGACTTTGCGATGACACGATCTGTAGCCCTACCTATTCTTCTCCAATTGCAGATAAATAGAAAATATGGCAAATCGTTATCAAAACAACTTTAAACAATCGTTTATTAAACATATTTTAAAACAATTTAATGGTACACGGCATTAACTGTTATTTCGTAATGAGGGTGGCTGATTTCACGGATAAAAAACACTTTCATATTGCGGTACTCTCATAATGTGGTACTTATCGTCGGAATCATTTTAAAGCGAATTTACGAGAGCAGTATAAAATTTAGAGGATAATGACACTTCTAATGTTTAGTGATACGCTAGCAAGAGGAATTGTAAATACCTAAAGATGACCAACCGGCAAGCACTTCAATATGCTTTTGTTTCTGAAGATTCCGTGGAAAAGAAGCTTTCGTCCTACAATGAAACTGCTCCATCAAGGCTTCCAACGCTGAGTAAAACCTGAAATTTAAGCTCAACGTACAGCCGAGATCGAGATATGCTCAAAAGTGTTGTGAAAGACGCGGCATTCTCCAGGAAGACCTACGTGACCCTCTGTGTACGACAGAGCCTCTGGTTGATAACAAGCATTTCATAACGGTATACGCAGAGCAATTTAAATAGCAAGATCACAGTAAAGCATTTGTATCAAGTGTCGATTGATAAGGCTGCAGCCTGCTCCGTGGACTGAGTGACGAAAGATTTGATTCCTGTCATTTTTCAATGATTCAATAAAACAAGAGGCTTTAAAAATTATGAAGAGGGTTTGACAAATGGCCGTTAAAATCTGTCTTGTATACTTCGGAAAACAGAACACTTAAAAAACAGGGCAGAAACTGGTTAATGGGAAATTGAAACCACCACTCGCCGCTAAGAAAAATAATCAATGCAACAAAATCCCTTTTTCTAGCTCGGCTAACGTCCAACAAACCATGGGAAAAGCTTGTTGTCACAGTGCTGTAGACTTCATATGATCTGCTACAGAGCGTCTCATTTCAAAACAGTTAGTTTTGGACTTGAAGAAAAGGGAAATCTGACGAGCCGGAAAAAGTAGCAGTGCAAATGAGGTTGTGATTTGCCAGTGCAATTCTGGTCCAAGGTTTTGTAATTTTGACTTTATAATTCATGGGCAGCACTATCATGGAGGCACTCCGCACTTCAGTAAATTCAAGAATTATCAGTAATCAAACTTATCTTAAGTCTCGACCACTGACCAGTAGGTTATGAAACACGTACAGAGCGCGCGGCGTGGCGATTCTGCGCCGCGCATACATCAAATGTTATGTCGATACTAATTTAAACATTGTCGTTGCAATTCGCTCAACACTGACTACATTTCGCGGTGTGACCGATCCAGATTACGGAATTCTGGTGTGAACTGGTTTCATCTTTCAGCTAAAGTTAGCACGTCACCAGCAATATTAGTTATCGTAGGTATTCTACGTTACCAAAACTGAAGAACAACTTCTTATTTGCAGTTCAATTTTCATAAAAACTGAAACTTGTCTAATCTTAATCGATACGGTGCCATGTGGACGTGTCATTATAATGTATCTCATAAGATAACGAGAAGAATTGACAAGATGTTAAGAATTTAGGACCAAACTAAATAACTTAACAATTCATGTGTACCAGGTTACAAAACTTACACGAACAAGACAACAGAACACTACGGCAAAAGAAGACAACAAAACACTATATACACTGTTACTTGTTTATGTTTAGTTTCAATGGGTGTTTCAGAGTTGCCGTAATTAAACTTTTTGTGATAATATGTATGTACATTGTACATTGTACTGATACGTTCATACAAAGATTTGACAGCTTGAACGTAAAATTTGGAAGGTCGGAGAATTGCTGTACTTTTAAGACCTGCCGTACACAATCAAAATACATGTTCATCAAAACCCAATAGGTTGAATGTATTATGTTTGAAACAGACGGTGTGATACAGACAATTAAATTGAAAAACGGGTTTAAAATTATTGTATAAACCTAATTTAAAATGAAGGTAAGAAACTTAATGTTCTTGAAAGAGATCATTCAGAATGTTATTAAAATCTTCTTCCTTAAAAAAACAATTGAAACGGGAAGTACCATACCATATATTAAAGGATGATGAAAAACATGCTAAAAATGCTAAGTTAAACCGAAAATATATTAATTCTTCGTGACGTCAGATTTAAAAATACATTATATCTACAACGAACAAACGCAGCGGCTCGAAAAATAAAAGACTGTCTATAAAATTTCAAATATAAAAGAACTTAAAAATAATATAAAGAGTTTAGGAAATGTATACAAAATTTACAAAATCTACTATTTTAATTTGTGATTATGATTTAGGAAAAAAGGGAGTCTAAAGCGTTTTTACGCAACAGTCAGGTTAATTCATTGAAGTTACGGTTAAATGAAGTAAAGAGTTATATACATATATGATACAAAACTGATATGCCTGCCTATGTATGAATTGTTTCTCTCGTAGAAAATCGTAACAAAATTTGTTGAAAATTATAAAACATATATAAGAAATATTCTTAAAACCCCCAATATAATAAATAACCCAGCAGCATTAAATCAAGTAACGTAAGTGCAAATTGTACAAATCGCTAACAATCCAACAAAATGACATATGTTAACTTAGAGCAACGGAAGCTAAGGCTGATCTAATTAATTACCTAATGTAAGGGCCTAATTACGTTTAGTGAGTTTATCGTAGCCTTGATAACTAAATCCACTCATTTGATCCTTTTCCTCGTTTTTCCTAGCAAAAGTGCGCTCTGCAAACGGAAGGGAGGCAGCAGAAAGCGAGGAAACTTCCCAAAAGAGGCTGCGCCGGATGAAGAGGTTGGCGAGCTGTGCAAGAGCGCAACCGCGCAGGAACTGAGAGATGGCGACAAAGACTTTGAGGCGGTTGTACTCAGCCATGAAGAGCACGATAAGCTGCGACACGGGGTGCGCAGCGTACCACGTGATTATTATCTGGAATGTTGGTGTGACGGGGTGTGGTGGAAATATTTGGCATTTGAGATTTCATGCAGCGTGTATATATCGGGTAAATTCATCAGATGAAATGCTTCGAATTTTACGTACATTACATAATTGTTTTAATATCGCACGGCAAATAATATACGTGTAAATCACACGTTTACGTGGCACAGCAATATTAGAAATGCTATGACGTGAAATGCACACTGCACAGCAGAAAATTTGGTCTGTGCTGGTAACTGTTTGACTTCGTTCGCCATACATTATTACACGAGCATCATATGGCAATGAAAAGTGATTGCTTTGATTTAGAGAAAGAAATGTTAGCTGTTTACTTAAACAAATAAACAGCAACTCAACGAGTTTCAAATTTCAGTTTAATCAGATCTGTCGTTTTATGTAATTTTATAAGGGGTTCTAAATTTGAATCCTACCAAAATAGCCTGATTGATCAGGACAAAACAAAAATAGGTTAAAACAACTAATACCATGCACCCAATGTTTGTTTACATTTCGACAGCCACAATCGTTAACATAAACAACCCACGCCCCGCGCAGCTATTTCAGGGCTTAATACTAAAGTCATTATTACACAACAACATTACACATAATACAACAACATAAGACAGGATAGTTGTTTACAAATATTGTGCAGTTTTTGTAGCAACTGCAAAATTGACGAACACGAGTAGTTACAAATAGTTAAAAATAGTTAAAAGTACAGTACAGTAGTTTTAAGTACAGTAGTTTAAAGTACAGTAGTTTAAAGTACAGTAGTTTAAAGTACAGTAGTTGTGAATACTAGTAGTTGTGGATAGATTATAAACAGCGAGGAATTATTTTCAGTTAAACCCCAATTAACCCAGCTCTCACAAGCCGAAATATGGTCAAGTTTTGTGTGATTTTTAGAAGAATTTGTGGCAAAATCTCCATTCTGATGAGGCTAATCAAGACTACAACTTAGATTGTAGGGTTTCTGGCAATGATAGGAGTCTCGCTCCTCCTTATAGACACAAATTTGAAATTTTCTATAATTAATTAATTAATAGTAGCGGATTAATTACGGTTTAACTGTAGTGTGGTACACGTGGTCTGTCGCATAATAATCACGTGATCATG
Source organism: Mnemiopsis leidyi (assembly GCA_000226015.1). Lineage (NCBI taxonomy): Eukaryota > Metazoa > Ctenophora > Tentaculata > Lobata > Bolinopsidae > Mnemiopsis > Mnemiopsis leidyi. The sequence goes on along the minus strand of JH152664.1, from coordinate 128,178 downwards.
ATATGACAAGTCTAGTCAGGAAGCAATAACGACACAAATCTGTTAACTTCAAGGTCGAAATTCAAAACTAGATTCAGTTTTCGCTAGGACTTTTAGAACATTTAATCTATTAGTGCAATGATAGAGAAACTGAAATCGGCCACACACTGAAGTCGTGAATGTTCTACGGAGACTCTTTCAAGTCAGAAAGTTTAGATCAAATAACTCCTACAAAAAATTTCGACCTTGAGAACTTATATAGAATAACATATAATTTCAAAATCGTTAAATGCTCCACTGATATCTCACAGAGGGAAAATTCAAAATGCTGTGTAACTATTTAATATTTTATATAGGTTTATATATAGGTTCAATATTTTACTTGGTACGAACCAAGCAAAATATAGAACCTCCAATTTAATGACGATTGCAAGGTGGAAAGTTATTTTAACGGGCCAAAGTTCTGTTGAATCTTCTAGAAATAATATGATAATTTATGGCCGAGGGTTAATTCTGAGACGACATTTGCGTTAACTTATATAGATTTATATTCATAATTTCGTCAAACAAAACTGATTTTCAGCGGTTAACGCATCAATAATTGAAGAAAACATTATCTGCATTGGAATTACTTTAAATACTGAATTTCACCCTAGAAACAAGTCAGACGAGACAAATAATGGAAAGAATGTTAAATGTCTAGTGTCTACAGCCTGGCGAATATGAGAACCTCGCTCTTTATCACAAAATCTTCCAGGTAGAAATGACCATTTTGAATCTTCTTAATACTTTAAATACCATCACATACGTCAAACAAACATTACATAACCAATGGCTAAAAGCTAGCGATTCTTACATAATGGAAAGGTCGCCCACCCATAAACCCACAGAAGGTCAAGTCTGTGATTTGAGGTTGTTTAATCAATATGCAGTCGTTTGCAGAGCTGAGCACGTGCTCTTTCTGGATGGAGTCACGTAAAATCTTGGACTTCAACGTGATCCAGACTTTCAGAGCGAGCACAGAGCGATTGGTTCTCTAACGACTTCCCATGTTTTAGTTGAACGTGTGGCAATAAACGTGTCAAGTTGGGATATAAAGCAATGCTTAATAAGCATGCATTGGTGTGCTTAATTTTGTCTGGTTCTGTGTGCCAAAAGTGGACAGCGTTAAAATCTCCTCTTGTGGGCATGCCCAAGCCTATAAAAAAGCCAAAATGTTGCAAGAAAATATCATATCACACGGCCAGTCAGTTTATATACATTTACTAAGTCGCCAATCTTCAAGTCAATCTTTTTTAATTCAAAATTGTCAAATCGCTTAGATTAGAAGTTGCTCACGATGACTTCATTTCAAGGTGGGAGATGCCCAGTTAAAGATATATTCGCTCAATCTAATACGCGTGTTAACTGTGCGTAAAACGGGATAAAGCATGGCAGAGAACTTGATACAACACGAGACTTGTGGTTCGCATAATTTTAATTATTCCATCAATGTGGAGTCATCGCGTTGTTTAAATAATAGTTACACAGCATTTTCACACAAGAATAACTTGCAAAAATGGATGTTCGGCGTAAGTCCCATATCAGGAATAACGCTGGACTCAGCTTAAACGTATGATATAAATGTTAACATGCATTGAATTGGTTGTAAGTGAAAGAAAATAAATAAAACCAGCTTTTGATTACTTAAAATTCTTAATGCGGATTGGTATTTAGACACAAAACTGTAACAAATTCAAAGAGTTATGTAAGGTAAGGTAAAAGGTGCAATTTTAAAAATTATAATTTTTCAACAAAAATGACAAATAATCAGATCACATATTTTTCATGGCTGAATACCAATCCACACTACAGCATATAACAATAACACAGAACTCTAGACTACAAATTGTGTAAGAAAACATACCCAAGCAAATGAAGAGTAGAAGTCTTGTCGGAGAGCACTGCGGTCTTCACGGTTGGTACCGGCTAACGTCGCCAGAAAGAAACACCCCTCTGCTAGCTGAAGTTAGGTTAACTAGGATATTAGGTTAACTAGGATATTAGGTTAATTAGGATATTAGGTTAACTAGGATATTAGGTTAACTAGGATATGATCTATTTTCTTTGGCAATAGATAACTAAGCTACGGCAACTGGGATAAATGTTGATTTATATATATATAGCTTTATTATTACTACATTAGCAAGATCAATCTTAAAATCCAATTATTCGAAAATTGTAAAAACTTATCATGTTCAAACTAACCAAAACTAAACCAAGAAGCATTTCACTTTTGGCGGTAAAGCTGTAGTAACTAGGATCGTTGGTATCGATACTGGCAGTGTAGAAGTGGAGGATAACTTGGAGGATTCCCAGCACCGCCACAACACGGAACACCTGAACAGTGAGAGGGGAGTTTAGGGGAGAATTATCATCACTGTGTAGTCTAGCCCGTCAATAGTTATCATTACGTTAACGAATAGCATTTGGGATCAAAATTCATCATTTACTTCGTATCAAGAGTAATTTAAAATTGAATAAACAATTAAATTCAAATAATACTGACTTAACACGTCCTAGTAATCCTAGCAATATATGAGTAATCAGTAAAACAACCTATAAATACTAAAAAGGTATTATAAAGTAAAACGAACTGTTTCGGAGCGGGAGGTAGTTATGCGCTTGCAGCTCCCCAGGGTCCAGCCCAGCACAATGTCCACAACCAGCCCTAGATAATTAAGTTACATGGTGTAATGTTGTCGTGTACAAGCAATCAGACTTTCTTATATAACTCAGTACAAGCAATCAGACTTTCTTATATAACTCAGTACAAGCAATCAGACTTTCTTATATAACTCAGTACAAGCAATCAGACTTTCTTATATAACTCAGTACAAGCAATCAGACTTTCTTATATAACTCAGTACAAGCAATCAGACTTTCTTATATAACTCAGTACAAGCAATCAGACTTTCTTGTATAACTCAGTTTCTCAGTGAGAGAGAGCATTATGAAAGTTAATGAGTTATGTTACGTAAAGCTTAAAACGTTGGTTTGATCGCTATCGTTAAAAACCAGCAGACTTTAATTTAGGCAGCTGAATCTCCAGTTATTTTAAGCAAGTTATTTTAATGGCTGGTTAAGCAGCAACACTTACCGACCATAGCCAGGTCAGCAGCTAGAGTAGTGAGGGTGGTGAGGGAGTGGAGGAAGGGCCAGCCCCAGCCCGTACTCTCGTACGAGACCCAGTGTAGCGCGGGGATGAGGAGGTTCAGACCCTGCAGTCCTGCACACCCCAGGAACAGCTGCAGGAGTGTTAGTGAGATAGTGAGATAGAGAGAGATAGTGATAGTGAGATAGTGATAGTGAGATAGAGATAGTGAGATAGAGATAGTGAGATAGAGAGATTGTGATAGTGAGATAGTGAGATAGTGATAGTGAGATAGTGAGATAGTGAGATAGTGAGATAGTGAGATAGTGATAGTGAGATAGTGATAGTGAGATAGTGATAGTGAGATAGTGATAGTGAGATTAGTGATAGTGAGATAGAGATAGTGAGATAGAGAGTGAGATAGTAAGATGGTGAGATAGTGAGATAGTGAGATAGTGATAGTGAGATAGTGAGGTAGTGAGATAGTGAGATAGTGATAGTGAGATAGTGAGATAGTGAGGTAGTGATAGTGAGATAGTGAGA
>JH152664.1:114125-124512 GCA_000226015.1 Mnemiopsis leidyi | reverse complement strand
AGTGATAGTGAGATAGTGAGATAGTGATAGTGAGATAGTGATAGTGAGATAGTGATAGTGAGATAGTGATAGTGAGATAGTGATAGTGATAGTGATAGTGAGATAGTGATAGTGAGATAGTGAGATAGTGAGCGTGGATATTGAAGAGTATACGAATAAGAGCCAGGAGATATACTTGTATAAGTCCTTTTCTCATTCTTACCAAGATGAAACCACAAAGAAACCGCTTCGCTTTTAATACTACCTTTACACGTAACAAATTACAAACCTGCATCACAAGCAACATTGGACCACCACGTGACAGGATTCCGTACAGGGAAATTCCAAACCAGACACAACCAACAGTGAAGAGAAGGAGTAATAGTAAGTGTGCTGCTTTGAGTCCTGCAAATTAGGATCGGTCAGTGTTGATTTATGTACTTGATTGATGGATGTTACCTGAGGCGGATCAACGGGCTTAATCAACGAAAAGTTCAGTCCAGTTACTTAAATACAGCAAGCTAAGAATCATGTTATGTTAATGTTGGCACGGTTACTATTACCATTGAAATCTACAAATCTCTCAAATCTACAAACGTCAAGTTTATAAACCACGATATCAGGATTCTCGCAGAAAGATTTGCATGACAAGTAACTTGAATTAGCGACCACTTTTACGACAAGCAACCAACAGCAGTTTAACTACTAAATCTTTTACGCACCATTTTCCTCAGCGGACAGGTGACCTCCAGATACTGCATCATTAAGAAGATGCAGTTCGAGGCCGACATTTTTCTGGGTAGGGTACTGAGGGTAACAGGTCGCAGCATCTACAAAAAGCGCGTAGAAGGTTTGGGGCTCGTGAGACCACAAGGGAAACTTGCGTTCTTTGAACTCGGTTTCAGAATTCTTTGGAAACACTGAAAGTAAAAGTTTTTAACTTAGTTTACAGTGTCATGAAACACAGTTAAAGAATGCTGTATTCAATTGGAAAAACTTTAACTCATAAAATTATTACAGTAATTGGTTACCCAATTATTTCATGTCAACTACACGGGTGTGATTATTAATTCAATTTCGCTTAAATTGTTATTCGAGTATTTTGAAAAGAGTGTGATTTTGAAAAAACATAGTGTGATATTTGGAATCAGAAAACTTGTGGTATCATCAGATTATTGAGAATTGAATCACGTAATCAAATTTTGAGTAATCATTGACCGAGAGTATCCAAGCTAATATGCCTTACTAACATGAAAATGATGCACTGCGTAGAAATTGGTTGCAATCACTTTTAGTTCTTCCCTCTAGAAGTTTGTCTCTTGGAAAGAAGTACATTCCTCCTATACTGTCATTCCCTCTGAGTCTTGCCAAAGCTTGTTTACCTCCTGGTTAAGAAATTACACTGATGTGAGAATATGGATTCACTTAGTTATACTGTTCAAATAGAATTTGTTAAACTGCAATTTGTTAAGTTATTTTTACCATCATCAGTCACCATCAAGTCAGACTAATCACAAACAATCCTCTATAAAAAGTGCTACTAACCATGGAATGTGAATTTTGTTACTATCACTCCCCTGCTGTCGCGCGCTTCTTTAGAGCTAGAAATGTACCTGAAATTTATATAAAGCATAATAAATGGATTTAAGGTAAATAAATGAGTGAATGATAAGCATAGAGTGGACATATATAAATTATATATATATATATTAGTGAAGAATCTGCTATGTGATGGATAATGCGAGTCAGATCTGCTCTGTTAGCTGCATATGGTACAAAAACCTAAATCATACTAAATCATATCAAAATTAATCATATGCCTAGATTGTGGAATATGCTGTGTCAATATTGGCTGCTTAATAAAAAACAAACATGTACTTTTTAATTTCATTCTAACAGGAGTTAACTCAAGTAATTACTCACGTGACTGTCTTGCAATGGGACAGAGAGAGGACATAGGCTAATGTTATCCACCACAAGAAATTCATGATGTCATTCCAGGATGCCCTGTTCTAATGCTTCAAGAAAGTGCAGTTCACGTTTTGAAAACCACAAAAAAATGCAAATATATATTTTGAAGATATTTAATTTCACATTGCAACTGTAATTGCTTAATTGGAACATTTGGCATCACAATATAATTTTATTAGAACTAAATAATTTATCTATATCTATGTTACATAAAGAAGCTGCTCATATGGAGCACCCAACTAAAGTCAAATTTATAGAATAAGTTATCATATCAAAACTGATTCAAATCAATAAATGATAACATCAGTTTACTTCTCAACAAGTACCTCACATTATGGAATACACCACATTCTTCTTAAGAAGTACCTCTCATTATGGAATACACCACATTTGCATCTGAATTTTCCTTGAAAAAGCAATGCCTATTAATAAGGAACGTTCAAGTGAATGTGTTAATATTTATTAAGTAGATTCTAAAGGGTTGGGGTATTTTTGTCAGTATGGTATTACATTCAACAAGTGCTGTGACTCAACAGGCATATCAGGGTCTATGTAATCACTTTACATCTCTTAATTTTAGGTTTATACAGAAGGGTTAGCCAGGAAAGTGGACCAACTGAATCTAACTCGGTGTCCAATATCTATTGCATAATGCATATTTCTAACTTGCACCAAAGGCCTCACCTTCATTTCATAGTGATTATGTGACTGAGTTAAATGAGCTTGAAAACAAAATCAAAATTTTAGGTTTATGTTCATGTTAGACAAAATATGAAGTGAGGGATTTGCACGACAGAAACAACCTATCAGCATGCTGTTTGACGAGCAGAATAATATTTGTTCTGACCCTAAACAGATAGCCAACATTCTGAAAGGTCAATTTTGGTCTGTTTTTAGCAATCCAGAGGAAACAGACTTGACAGCTGCAGAGTTCACACCCCTAACTATATCAAAGCGGTTTAGTGAATCTGATCTAACATTCTCCGAAGAAGATGTTATCTCTGCCATCGACGAGATTAAACCTGATGCTGCCCCAGATCCGGATGGAATACCAACTATCCTCCTTAATTCTTGCAAACACCCATTAGCACGACCAATTCTTACAAGAAGTCATTAGTTTGTTCTATGCACAAGAAAGGCAGCCAGGCAACTGCATCAAACTATTGTGTTGTCCCCCTGACCTCCCACATGATCAAGATCTTAAATGGTTTCATCAGAAAACAGCTTGTTCATCATCTTGAGTCCAACAACCTCCTATGCAGCCAGCAGCATGGATTCAGGTTAGGACATAGCTTAACACAGCTACTTCACCACTTAGACAACATTTTAGATAACTTTCTTGATGGAAATGGCACCGATTGCATCTATTTGGACTACCCAAAGCATTCGATAAAGTTGAACATACCTTGCTCATCAACAAATTGTCCAAATATAGGATCCATCCAAAAATATTCTCCTGATCAGAGTCCTTTCTGAAAGAACAAGCCCAACTTTAAGTAGTATCTCATTAAATTGAGATCCAATTCGTAAATATTTCCAGTTCTCGATTTCCGATACATGTATCCGATGGTGTCAGAATAAGTCTGGTCAAGCTTTGAAAGAAGTTTTTAAGCTAGCCTATTCAGAAATATGGTTGCTTTAGCTGCCATTCCTCCAGTTATTGACATAACAAAGGGAGTAAAGCTAGACTTCTCAACCTCAATCATTCATTAACACGTACATAGTTGTATTCTCCTTTTCATGGGTTAAGTACATACTCTTGAGGGACTTTCCTGTATTCGACAGACTATTGGGATGTAGCACCCTTACATTGATAGATGTCTTGTCTAATGGCAGCTAAATCCTCTAAAAGATATGTATAATCTTGCATCAGCTTTATTGACGAGATTATTTCCGTCTACCATTCTAACGAAACGATCTTGTTCAGCTTTGAGCTGCGAGAGTCGGGTATCACCGCGACAACAGCTTGCAGAGTGGTGCCCTGCAGGAGTTCTTCATTGCTGACATGTGCGTATCCAGGGGGGGGGGACCCATGCAATGGGACCCTAGGGCCCCCCCTTTTGAAATGAAAAATTCTAAGAAATTTTTGAAGACGGCCAGAAAATTGGGCATTTGTATCAGAACGAGGATCCGTCAGAAGGTGGATTAAGTTTTATACACGGCTGTAATAGTATGATGAACACAATATTAACTACAAGTATGAAGATGCAAATTGTAAAAGAACACCATGCCAATAATTAACAACGATTCAGCAATTCTTTTAGTTTTTTCAATAAAGCGTTCCAACCTTAAACCTTCTTTATGATTAAAGTACTACATTTCTTGAAGAATTGACCATAATTTCTATTACAGGACTAGAAATTACATGGGTCTTGCCTGAAGAAAGCCGTATTTGGTCTGCTCTTCCTTACATTTTCCTTATTGTTAAATTGCCTCCCAGAGTCAAAATTTCTTTAAAAATATTCCGGGAGGCTTCGCCCTGAAACCATGCTGGGGGCTGCGCCCCCAGACCCCCACTTTAACGGAAGGGCAGGGAAGGGTCCCCCCTTTGAAAAATCCTTTTCGTCGCTTATCTTTGCTGTCAACACCTTACAGTTGCAAGGGCGACGTGGACGACCGCAGTCAAACCTTTTCTCACTGATATTTAGCATTTGGTATATAAGGTAGTGGAAACTTTTGGGAACTTTCTGATGAAGTTTTAAATCGAATTGAAAGTGGAAATTATTTGGAGAACAAGTTAAGACATAACAGCTTTCTTCAAGATAACCAATTTGTTGCTAAGAAGAAATTCATTAATATTTATTAGTTTTTAATGCTTTTTTATTAAATTTGTTAAATATTTTTAAGGTTTTTTGAAATTTTTAGGAGATTATGTGTGATGATGCTGGCATCATCATTTATTATTTATTTTTTATTTTATTAAGACCTCAGTGTTCGAAAATTTTCGTTAAATGATTTGAATGATTTAGAATGTTTAACGTAAATTGCTCATGATAGAGCTCATTGGAGAAGTTTGCTAAATGTGTTTTAAAAAAGATTATGTCTATTTATATACTATCTGTTTCTTAAAGCTTTGATTTATATGATAGGTAGACGGCTAGGCTCATTTACCACGTCCTTGCAGACTGCTCTCGGTAAGTGAATTACATAACGCGTAATCCAAATACTGATTAACAATTAAAAACCGCGAAGTACAAGGTAATTTTGGTATATGTTGAACAGCTATTATGACATTCTGTTGAATATTTCAATTTAGCGCTCGATTTTACTTAACCGGCATTGTAGTAGATGTACTAGTAATAGCAAATAGCGATGGATGTAAAATTAAAAAATATTTGCTACACGCGACGTTACATAGCCCTGCTGCCGCGAAGCGGCAGCCTCCGGCGTATGCGAAGCGCGCGGCGGCGTGAAAAGGGTCCTAAAGTGAGACAAAAATATCATAAGCAATGAGAGGAAACATTGACGAGCTCAGAGCTTCAAGAGCTAGAGCAGAGTGGCGTCGAATATCACCTCGACAAGAGGAAACATAAAACAATGCGTATAATTATATTTGACGAGATTATATCCGTCTAACGAAACGTGATCTCGTTCAGTTTTAGCTGCGTGAGTCGGGTATCACCGCGACAATATTATAATTAACCATGTTAGTCCATTAAAAAATTTTGCCTTTGCCGTTGCGGCCCATTTTCAATGCTGCCGCGCGGGGGGCTGCCGCTTCGCGGCAGCAGGTCAGGCAACGTCTGACAAAAAATTAATATTGATGTCTATAACAGGTCGAAATTACATGTTAAGAAACATATTCACCAAATCAGGTGCTTACGCACGCTACGCGACGCGAAGCTAAGCACGTAAAAAGTTTTTGTTAGAGCAACGCGAACGAAAAATGACGCAAACGAACGCGTCGCGCGCCACCAGAGAAAAGCAGAGAGCAGCCTCGCGCGTACCGTACATATGCACCTGGTTAGGTGAATTCCAAGCCATCAATCATCAAAGCCCAGTGATCGCCCTTACGCATGCTACGCGCAAAAGGACGCTCGCGCTTAGTTGAGCAATTATATGAATTGAGGTTCCAGTCAAGCGGCGATGCTGCTTAAAACATTTTTACGTGCACCTTTGCAAGGATAACGATGGCACTTTTTTCTTTTGGTGTAATAATTATCGCTCAGCAACTGATTATTTTCAAAGAATGTCGATTATTGAACATTTATGCGTTTAATATCAACGTGCAATGAATCTACATAATGTTCGTTAAATAATGTTTTTTTCTTTCTTATATTCTATTCTAATAATATTCTCACGTTAAGACTGCATCATCTTTGGATGCTTTTCAAAGTAATTTAGAGATTTTTAAGAGTAAATCTAGAGCCCTTAGGACGTCTAGCAGTGGGCATTATTGGGATATTTCGGATGAAGTTTTGAACCGTATTGAAAGTGGAAGTTACTTGGAGAACAAAATAAAGCATAACAGTTTTCTAAAAGATAACCCTTTTGTTGCTAAAAAGAAGTTTATAAACATCTATTAGTTTAAATTAACTTGAATACTGTGATTGCTGGGGGATACTGTGATTGCTGGGGGATTAAGACATGATCTTTCAAAAAGCATAGCCTCCGCTGAAGCCAGACGGTAGATGACTTGCATCTTGTTCAGGTGATATGCAACCCGCCCCTTTGATACGTGGACACTCTCTTTGGCCAGAATAGAACTTCTGGCACCATGGTCCATGGACCAAACCAGCAGCAGTGCAGGCCCATGCGAGATGGATTGAATAATGCCTGTTAACTGGGTCAAAGTGGGGGTGAAAGTGTTTTGCCAACAACAAGCTATGGCAGACAGCACCTGACTACACCATTTTTCAGTAGACAGCCGACCCATCACCCTCTGCACTAAGGTTTCCTCAATAGATGACATGAGCTCCTGTAAATCTTACAGAAAACATGGACATGATTCTAACCTTACAATTTTAGCCCCTATTTTAGATTTTTTCATCATCAAACCACTAGATCTGTAAGTTAGGTAGGGTGTCTTGAGAGATGTTACTGGCTTTCTCTTGAATTGTTTTTGTATTCTTTTCCACTTCCACTTTAGTCTATGACCATTAATTCAGCGGCTCAACCAACAGCCTTGTGATATTTTGGGTACTTTGTATAGTTTAGTTTTATATATACATATATTGTATAGTTTTTATTTTGTGAAATATTCTTTTTAGTTAAAAGATGGAAATCAAAATCGTATCAATAAACAACAACCAAACCCTTTGTGAGATAATTTTCAGGAGAAATTGTACTTTCTTTAAAAGATAAAGCATACTTATTTTGTGTTAAATACTTTACACCCCTAGCCTGGGTCTTTCCTGTGCTACTCAATTATATCATGTTAAACTTAGCTAACCGTTATACCTTATTTAACAAAATTTTCCTATGAAACTAGGGTGTCCATCCTTCCTGATCCCAATATTGTTCCAAGATGAATACTAGACATCTGCTGTCTGGGTGTAAACGTGTGTTAGCAGCTAGGCTCCATGCACCTTTGAATATTGTAAGTGCTTTATCGTTTTTAGTTTTTGAAAGTGTGTTACCTTTATCTTTTAGTCTATCTTGGAGAAGTGTCATGGGATTTGAACATTACCCAACTTTGATAGAGAACGGAATTTCATGGGTGTTGTCTAAAATTTTCAAATGTTTTATACCTCATTTCTCAAAATTTATTGGTTGTGCATTGGCTTTACATAATCTGATACTCTTTCATGGTTCACATGGACACATCTGGCTTCTAAAGGCCTGGATACTGGTGTAACTACGAATTTTTAAACCTCATTTCTCTTATTAATGTATTGAATGTATTTATACAAATAATACTTTAGTTAGAGAAATGAAGTTTTAAATTTGCAAAATTTCCCCATGCAACTACTGTTCTCTACAAATTCTCCACCAGTATCACTAATACAAAATTATACCTTTTTCTCAGCCCACACGATCTTTAAATCTTCATGAGCACTATTCATTGGGACTTTTGGATGAAGAAGGTGTCCCTGTTCCTCGAGGATCAGTTGCAGACTCCCCTCAGAAAGTCAGATCAATTATCGAAGGATATGGTAAGAAAACTAAGTTCTAATCTAAGGTTAAAAAATAACAATATTAATTAAATTTTATTGTATAAAAATTGTTCATCTCCAATATCATTAGTTTAATTAATTTACCAATGAATAACAAAGTTGGACCACATAAAACAAATCACTATTGAAATTGTCTGGTTTTATCAACGGCATTTTGGTCTTCCTAGCTTAATGAACATTTACTATTCCTTATGTAAACTCTTAAAACTAATCTGAGTACAGCGTCCAATTTAGGTTTGACTGATGCAGTACTGAAAGCCCAAGTACTAGCTGGAGGTCGAGGCAAGGGTCATTTCTCTTCAGGTCTCAAAGGTGGAGTCAAGATCTGCTACAGGTGCAATAGATCATACATTTTTGATGAACCTTATAATTGTTATGAATCTAACTTCTTATCACCATGAATTAACCTGCTTGACCAGAACCAATTTTGTAGCTTGGTCTGGCAAAACAGGATTAGATTAAAACTATGATAAAACGAACATTTTGCAGTATTGACGAAGCCGTAAAAATGTCAGAAGGAATGTTGGGACACACCCTGTTCACCAAACAAACAGGTTTGTATGTTTCTGTTCGTTTTACAATAATATAATACTTACAGTTACACATGATCTTGTACAGCTGTCATATCATGTTGTAACACTGACACACCTTTATATATCATGTTGTAACACTGACACACCTTTATATATCATGGTGTAACACTGACACACCTTTATATATCATGGTGTAACACTGACACACCTTTACAGGTGAACAAGGGCGGCCCTGTAACGAGGTCATGGTCTGCGAGAGAGTTTATTGTAGGAAGGAGTTTTACTTCGCTATAGTCATGGACAGACAAGTTAATGTGAGTAAATCATTTTCACAACTTTTTTTAAAACATCGTGGTGTAAAATTCCCAAAAGTTCACAGACTGAGCACTGCTCATTGGCTCAGTGAGCAGGTTGAGCCGAGTAAAACACAAAGTCTATGCAGGACTTAATGCATAAAGTTGTTTTGGGAAGGGGTCACTGATTTTAACCAATAAGAGGAAGCTCTGTTTTCTAGCTTCCCATCGGTCAAAATTCATGTCCCCTTCCCGAAATTATCTTTATGATGTCTGGTATCGAGACTTCAAGCTAGTCAGTTTAGTAATGGCACTTTGCCTTACATTGCAGTTTTATCAGCAATGAGTTTGCTTATCTCCCTACATCAAACTAACTGTAGTTTTTGCATCAACACAGACCGTCCAAATCCATACGTTTCTGGTTACAATCAGTAGCATGGATATCGTCCAATAACAATAATCTGTCATCTGAGCACTGTTAACTGTTCAAATAATCGCCCACACCCACACGAAAAATTTCAGGGTCCCTGCATGATAGTGAGCACAGAAGGTGGAATGAACATCGAGGACGTAGCACGTGATAACCCTGATGCTATTGTTAAAGTTCCCGTCGATATTGACACTGGTAATTTGATATACTTTCTAGTGTCTTATCTAGAGTTTTTTTGCATATAAACATAAACTTTTGTTCATATTCGCAAGTATGGAAGTCGAAAAAAAGTTTTTCTCGCTAATTTAAGTTTTTCCTTTATTTTAGAAAAGATGTTATACAGTTGATAAGATTAGTATTTGACTAATCTTGAGTTCCCTCTACTTATGACATTTGTCGTCTTACTTAATAATTTAGATACTATGTATAAAACCGTTTTAACAAGATAAGAAATTTACTGTTGACTCCCAGGAATAACAGACGCTGAGACTAGCAAAGTAGCAGATGCGCTAGGACTGGGCGGTGATCAGCGCGAACAGCTCAAATCAGCGGTGTCCAAGTTGTATAATCTGTTTGTTAAGTACGACAGTACTCTCCTGGAGATCAACCCTCTTGCAGAGCTCACTGATGGACGAGGTTAGGAGATGTTGGGATTGGTCCATTCAATAGGTTTCATTAAGTTCTTTGGCAGGATGTTCTGGGGCAGGACGTCGGCTGCTTTTCTGGGGAAGTTTCGCAAACTAAAGCTCATTTCTCAAATTTATTGGTCCTTATTTAGTTAACATCAGGTGGCCTACAGGATTTATTAACAATGACACATTGTATGCTCGTTGTAATGTTATACCGTTATCTGTTAGAGTATCAAAGTTTCGTTGGAGAATGCTTGGACATATCCTAAGAGGTGAAGAGGACTCTCCTGCATATCTCTCCATGTTATTTGCTATTAATGCTGACAATTTTATGGTTGGAAGAAGGGGAAGACCTCCTTTAAACTTATTAGATATATTAAGAAACGATTTGAGACGTAGAGATCTTGGCATACCACTTAGGAATATTACTGACTTT